>JAPZAG010002890.1:0-13676 GCA_027475135.1 Bactrocera correcta | reverse complement strand
AATTTTTGGTTTTGAATAAACTTTTCGAAAAAATACTCGAAAGAAATTTAACACGATCAATTATATAAAATAATCCGGTTATTTAAGTAAAACCGCATTTTTTTTGTAAATTCGCCATTTTTTTTTATTTTTTCTTATCTTATCCCGGAGTGGGCCGATTTTTTTTTTTATATTTTTTTTTATTTATTTAATTTTTTTTCATTTTTTAAATAAAAAAAAATATAAAAAAAAATCTAAAGGGGTCGGGTTCAAAAGTGGTCGATTACCCCTTTTATATTTTATAAACATGTTCGTTCCACGATTTTATTGATTCATCGATTCCTTTTTGTTTTTTAGTACGTATTATTGTCGGTCATCCGAACAAGTAATGAATACAAAAAGTATAATTATGATTACATATACATATATGGTGATTCGGTGTTTTGTTAAAACTGTGATTTTCGGCACGGTAAATATTAAAAAGCGATGATTGAAGCGGCTTATATGCAGGCTCTTGCATATTTGCAATTGCAAATTCGCTGTATATTTTGTTAGTGTAAAAGCAACAATATGCCCACTCATTTGCAATTACAAATATGCAAGACCATTTGCACCAGATTTTGAATTGCCCTATTATAAAAACGAAGATTATAATTCTTTAACTAAGATAAGTCTGTAACTGCAGACTGTTATGCTGTCAATCAGCAGGTGTTCTGGAGTTTTAGGCTCCCTCTCGCAGAATCGACAATTTGGACAAGAAGCTAGGCCCTAAGTGCAAACAATGTAAAAAAAGTTTCTGACATGTTTTCAAGGTTCTGAGTTACACCGCCATTTAAGGGGGTATTCTAGTTCAAATTTCTAGACTAGAATACCCCCTTAAGGACGCGTTAAGAGCAGAATTTTAGAGAAAAGTGATTACTATATCAAAGTCCAAGAAGTCCATTATGATCGATGCAACATCTTGTGAAAGTATACAAATATTCCTTTTACATACATACATACACTGAGAAAAAAAGTGCGCTTTAAAATTAAATGTGAACACTTTTAAATTTTATTTAAAGTGTCTCAGTCTATAGGTTCCTTATGGGGAACACAAAAAAAAAATATTTTTTAAAAGTGCTAATTTTAAGTTTTTTAATTGTTTACTTTTAATTTAAAAGTTAAAATTTTAGTTTTTAATGTAAAATTCTTAAATATAAAAATGTTAACTTTATTTTATAATGACAAACTTTATATTTTAAAGTAAAATACATTTATTATTTATAATGTAATCACTTTTAAAATTGTATTAAAAGTGAATCCATTTAATTTAAAATTTTTAAAAGTTTAAAAATAAAATTATAACGTTTATTTTGAAAGTGTTAAATTCAAAATGTAAAGTGATCAATTTGCAGAAAAGTGTTAACGTTTACATTTAAAGTGTTCACTTTATGAATCAAAGTGGCACTTTCTATTTAAAAGTGTTCACTTTGACATTTAAAGTGTTCACTTTATAAATCATAGTGGCACTTTTTATTTAAACGTGTTCACTTTGACATTTAAGAATTTAGAAGTGTAAACAAGATACAAGAATGACCAATCAGGGTAAAATTATACCGGAAAACGACTTGCTGCTAATTTTTGGCAACGATATCCAAATTAATGAGCAGGGTGATTTAGCCTAAAAAGTAAGTAAAAATTCTTCGGCAATATTAACACTTATGCATTATTATTAATGTTCCTTAGATGCTGGAATAACTTTTCGAAGCTTAAAATATATGTCGAAAGAAGACATTGCGGAAACAGTAAAAAATAGTGGTCTTCGAGCAGAGTTTAGAGAAAAGTTGTTTTTCTGGCGCAAGTCAAAGGTAAATATAATATTAATTTTGAAGCTTATTTGTGACGTTAAGGACGTACATAGATACAATTACCATTTCAATATTACTACGTTTATAATTTAGCAAACTTATTTTTTCAGTTTGGAATAGAAGACGAAACGTTGAGCCAGACTTCAAAAGTTGTTGGTTGGCTAGAAAAAAACCGTCACAAAGATTCACCTTGTTCTTCAAATAATTTAATAAGAAGCGCATTTGGATCACAGGTAAGAATATACAGTAAAAGGTTTTGTATAAAATTTTATGATAAATTTCACTGTAGCCTCTTTCAACATTTTTAAACGATAACTCGGCCGGAAAACAACTTATTCAATATTATGAGGAATGGGCATGTTTTACGAATAAGTAAAATAATAATAATGAAGGAGGATGGAGTCATGTGTAGAAGTTCACGCAAGTGAGGAAAGTTCTCTGATCGCCATTCACTTGGGAGTGGCCAGAAACGATTCTTTTACATATGACTCAAGCAGCTCACGGTCCGGTCTTTGACCAAGTATCCTCTGGGTAGCCTAAGAACATCCGTTTGAAGGCGAGCTAAAGTGAGAAGGCGAAATATTCCCTACTTAGGGTTGTGCGCTGGGTTTGGGACCCGCCACTTAAAAACCGCCCCCAATGAAAAAGTTTAAACAGCCTCGGATAAGTAACCCCTCTTTTGATGACGACCATGGCAAACGAATTAAGGACTATGATTTGAGAGCATGTACCTGGAATGTCCGGTCCCTTAATTGGGAAGGTGCCGCTGCCCAGCTGGTTGATGTCCTCGTGAAAATAAAGGCTGATATCACCGCCGTCCAAGAAATGCGATGGACGGGACAAGGACAGAGACAAGTAGGTCCTTGTGGCATTTACTACAGTGGCCATATGAAGGAGCACATCAAGCTACCTGGCAGTCTCCGGATCGAAAAACCACCAACCAGATCGATCATGTTGTGATAGACGGAAGACACGTCTCCAGTGTTTTAGATGTGCGTGTGCTCCGAGGTCCTAACATCGACTCGGACCACTATATTGTTGCAGCCAAAATTCGCACCCGCCTCTGCGCAGCAAAAAACGCACACCAACAAACACAAGGAAGGTTCGACGTCGAGAAGCTGCAATCACAACAGACGGCCGAACGATTTTCTACTCGGCTTGCACTCCTGCTCTCTCAGAGCACTCGTCAACAACTAGGTATAAGGGAACTGTGGGACGGCATTTCAAACTCCTTATGTACAGCTGCAACCGAAACCATTGGTTTTCGGAAAGTGCAAAAGAACAGCTGGTACGACGAGGAGTGTCGTGTCGCAGCGGAGAGAAAACAGGCTGCCTACCTCGCAACGTTACGATCGACCACAACACGTGCGGGATGGGATAGATACCGAGAGTTGAAGAGGGAAGCAAAACGCATTTGTAGACAGAAAAAGAAAGGGGCCGAAATGCGTGAGTACGAAGAGCTTGATAAGCTGGCCGACAGGGGTAATGATCGAAAATTCTACGAAAATATGCGGCGACTTACAGAAGGTTCCAAGACCGGAGCATACTCTTGTAGAACCCCAAAGGTGATCTAGTCATACTTAAATTATGGAGGGAACACTTCTTCAGCCTGCTGAATTGCAGTGAACGTACAACGCCAGGAGAAAGCGAACCCGATTGCCCAATCGATGACTATGGAGCAGACGTTCCATTGCCCGACCATGAAGAGGTTCGAATAGCAATTGTCCGCCTGAAGAACAACAAAGCGGCAGGGGCCGATGGATTGCCGGCCGAGCTATTCAAACACGGCGGCGCAGAGCTGATAAGGTGCATGCATCAGCTTCCTTGCAAAATATGGTCGGACGAAAGTATGCCCAACGATTGGAATTTAAGTGTGCTATGCTCAATCCATAAAAAAGGAGACCCCACAATCTGCGCCAACTACCGTGGGATTAGCCTCCTCAACATCGCATATAAGGTTCTGTCGAGCGTATTGTGTGAAAAATTAAAGCCCACCGTCAACAAACTGATTGAACCTTATACCAGATATTCACCATGCGCTAAATCTTGGAAAAGACCCGTGAAAGGAGAATCGACACACACCACCTCTTCGTCGATTTCAAAGCTGCTTTCGATAGCACGAAAAGGAGCTGCCTCTATGCCGCGATGTCTAAATTTGGTATCCCCGCAAAACTAATACGGCTGTGTAAGCTGACGCTGAGCAACACTCAAAGGACCTCAAAGGACCTCTCCGAGCCGTTCGATACCAAACGAGGTTTCAGACAAGGCGACTCCCTTTCGTGCGACTTTTTCAATCTGCTGCTGGAGAAAATTATTCGAGCTGCAGAACTGAATCGAGCAGGTACAATCTTTTATAAGAGTGTACAGCTACTAGCGTATGCCGATGATATTTATATAATCGGCTTCAACACCCGCGCCGTTAGTTCTGCTTTCTCAAGACTTTACAAGGAAGCAACACAAATGGGTCTGGCAGTGAACGAGGGCAAGACGAAATATCTCCTGTCATCAAAGAAACAGTCGTCGCACTCGCGACTTACCTCCCACGTCACTGTTGACAGTCATAACTTTGAAGTTGTAGATAATTTCGTCTATCTTGGAACCAACGTAAACACCACCAACAATGTCAGCCTGGAAATCCAAGGCAGGATTACTCTTGCCAACAGGTGCTACTTCGGACTGAGTAGGCAATCGAAAAGTAAAGTCCTCTCTCGACGAACAAAAACCAAACTCTATAAGTCGCTCATAATTCCCGTCCTGCTATACGGTGCAGAGGCCTGGATGATGACAACAACCGATGAGTCGAACTTAAGAGTTTTCGAGAGAAAGGTTCTGCGAAAGATTTATGGTCCTTTGCATTGGCCACGGCGAATATCGCATTCGTTGGAACGATGAGCTGTACGAGATATACGACGACATTGACATATGTAGTTCAGCGAATTAAAAGACAGTGGCTACGCTGGCTAGGTCATGTTGTCCGGATAGATGAAAACACTCCAGCACTGAAAGTATTCGACGAAGTACCCGCCGCGGGAAGCAGAGGAAGAGGAAGACCTGCACTCCGTTGGAAGGACCAAGTGGAGAAGGACCTGGCTTCGCTTGAAATATCCAATTGGCGCCACGTAGCGAAGAGAAGAAACGAGTGGCGCGCTGTTATTGACTCGGCTATAATCGCGTAAGCGGTGCCTACGCCAGTAAAGAAGAAGAAGAAAATAATAATAATACAAAATAATTTTTTAGCATTACTGAATGAAATAAATTGTTGTATCTATAAAATCAAACTTTTTATTTACGAAAATGAAATTTTTTACGTTCTATATTATCCTATTGAAATTATTAAATTTAATGCACATTTTCAATCTTACGAGACTGGTATAAAACAAATTTGCCTTAAACTGATTAACATATCACATTTCACAAGCCTGCCTATGAATTTATATCAAATTAACAATGGAAAGACATATGCAAAATTAAAAAAGATATAATAATATAATGGTTTATTTTTTAATATTAAATTAAATTATTTTATTTGATGAATTATAAATGAGTTATAAATAAGTTATTTCATAGATATAAAATAAATTTAAATTTAAATATGTTTGAATAAAAAAAAATGTGAATTAAAAACAATTAAAATAGTGTGTTTTCTTTAAAGTTTATAGTGAAAGCTTTTAAATTGCATTTGAAAGTGTTCACTCTCAAAATAAAAGCTAAAGCTTTTAATTTGAAGTTGAATGTGTTAACTTAAATAAAATTAACCAAAAACGACAATAAAAGTGTTTTTACTATTTTTGGGCAAATCGGGCTGTTGTGTTCCTGATATAAAACATTAAGTATATAAATTCCATAATATTGTATTCGAGAATGCGCATATTAAAATGTAATGTTTTCACTTTATTTTTCAATACGGCTGGTTTTCATATATAAAAATTTTTAATTTTAAAGTTCCTTGTACTGGATTTAAAGTGACTTTAAAGTGTTTCTTTTCTGAGTGTACAGACTTATCTTAGTTAAAGAATTATAATCTTTGTTTTTATAATAGGGCAATTCACAATCTTGCAAATGAGCGAGGCATATTGTTGCTTTTACACTAACAAAATATACAGCGAATTTGCAATTGCAAATATGAAAGAGCCTGCATATAAGCCGCTTCAATCATCGCTTTTTAATATTTACCGTGCCGAAAATCGCAGTTTTAACAAAACACCGAATCACCATATATGTATGTAGTATATAAAAATTTAAATAGTATGTACATATATAAAAATATATAAAAATTGAAATAGTTTAAGGCACAATAGACCAGATTTGGATAAATTAATTATATAAATTTTTATATATACATATACATATGTATGAATGAAAGTTTAATGCACTGCAGACCTGGTCGATATTTGAGGCATCATCCACAGTTGCGGCAGTTACAGTATCCGTTATTGAAACCGTTAATGTATTCATCCATTGGTTCTGCAACTGGACGCCATTATTATAATTTGGGGGTGGAGCAGTCATCATCCATAAATCTGTTACAAATTGATTGTAATTAAAATCATCCGATCCTCTGCCTGTGTTTGAAGAACCTGTAAAAACATTAAACCAAATATGAATTCAAGAAAATAACAGAATGTCTATGCAAGTATAACTTCAAATAACTTTCACATATGCAAGTTAATGCAACCCAAACCCACTAAAATAAACCCCTATCCCATTCATAACGTTTGCAGTCACAAACCAACTTGGGGTCACTATTGCCGTCGGTGCACTACCATCGTATAGCTCGGTATTTACAGCCGAAGGATCTGCTTTACTTGAAGCGGTACTTTTTGCTTCCCAAAATTTAAACAAATATGTCATATGCAGCGATAGTAAATCTATTTTGGACGCCCTCATGAATTATGCAAATGATACGCCCTTAGTTACAAATATCCGTAACGCTATATTCTCAAATAGAAATAATATAAAAATCATGTGGGTGCCAGGCCATGCAGGAATCCGCGGAAACGAATTAGCCGACAGCAGAGCGAAAGAGGCCAGTTTTGAGCCCTTACATCTAAGCAACTACTTTGTGGACAAAGATTTACGCAAGCTTGTACATAGCTTTCTACACGAAAGCTACTCAACTAAATGGAACTGCTATCAACACCACTATAAATCGCACAACCCTACAGGAATTAGACCAACGCTCTCGTCAAATATGTCTTGTCAAAGCATAGGAAGATTCACACGTCTACGGATTGGTCACACATTAGCTACTCATGCACACTTATTAAAAGGATCCGTGAAGCCTAATTGCCCTTTTTGTGGTGCAAATGACCTATCTACAATACATCTTCTCGATAGTTGTCAAGAACTGGATACACTTAGATCTTCAATATTTACAGAAACAAAACCATCTGACATGCTACGAAATACAGACGACAAGTCTATACAGAAAATTTGTGATTTCACACTAGCAGCTAAAATAAACGTATAGTCAATTTCAGTATATTAAATTTAGCATTCTAAGATATAAAATAATACTTACACACAAGTCACACTAGTCTCCTAACATCTCCCCATAACCACTCCACCACCTACTGTAAATAAATACTCCGAACTTATATATATATATGTACATATTTTATGTAATATATAATAATTTAGATCTTAGTTATTGTTTTACAAGCCGATGGCCTTGGCAGCCAGTGCTTTAGTTGTTAAGTGGAATAATTATTTATAATTATTACTCTTGTAAATAAATAAATAAAATAAAAACATTTGATTTCAAATAAAACATATATATTTTATTGATATGAAGAAACAAAACCGAAGTTTATGCTATAACAACAGCAGAATGAACATATTTACATTTATTGTGCGTTCAATGGAACTCACACTTGAAATGGGACAGTTATTGCGGCACGTCATAGTACCGTTATTTTGTCTAGAAACTGGACTTAAATTGAAAATGCTTTTAGTAGTACATTAACTGGCAACATAATCAGATTATCAGCGACTAAAATTGGAAAAATGCCTCGCACTACAATTGAAGAAAGGAAAATTATAATTAATAATTACGAAAGTAATAAATCTATAAGGGAAATAGGCGAAATTGTAGGTAAAAAAAAATCTACTGCATTTAACATTATTCAGCGCTTTAAAAAAACCCGTACCTTGTGTAATAAAATACCTGACAGAAGTACAAAACGAAAAATTGACGACCGAAGTGCGCGGTATTTGTTGCGAATAATCAAAAATAACCCATATCTGTCTGCTGTAGAGTTACAAAAACAGCTAAAAGAAGAAAAGAAAGTTGAAGTAAGTGCAGAAACAGTTCGAAGATTACTTAGACAAAATAAACTTAACGCTAGAATACCTCGTCGAAAACCACTGATATCACAAAAAGACCAGAAAGAAAGAATGGAATTTGCTCTGAAATATCAAGATAAGGACTTTTCTTTTTGGCGTAAGGTAAACTGTTTTTGAATCTTGATTTATGAAACCTGTTGTGAATTTCAGTTATTCTTAGGTTCTTTTCACTGACGAAACCAAAATTAACATCTTTGGATCGGACGGCAAGCGTTTCGTATGGAGAATGGCTGGCCAAGAGTTGGACGACAAAAACATAAAAAAAAACAGTGAAGTTCGGTGGTGGCTCACTGATGATTTGGGGCTGTATGTCGGGGGATGGGGTTGGAAAACTGCATTTTATAGACGGAGTGTTAGATGGTAAAGGATATATAGACATTCTGAAAGCAAATGTTCATTGCAGCGCGGAGAAACTTGGGATTTGTGATTGTTTTATGTTTTACCAAGACAACGACCCAAAGCATAAATCCTGGAATGCTAAAACTTGGTTGCTCTACAATTGCCCAAAAGTACTTTGTACGCCTGCTTAATACCCCGACATTAATCCCATAGAGCATTTACGGGCAGAACTTAAAAAAAGACTGTCCAAAAGAAATATTAAAACTAAATCAGAGCTGAAGAAAGCCGTGGAAGAAGAATGGAGCCAAATAGAAGCTTCGGTATGCAAAAATCTTGTGGAAAGTATGCCACGTCGTCTCCAAGAGGTCTTAAATAAGAAAGGAAAATCCACTAGATATTGAACTCCCGCAGACTTAATTTTTTTCTTAACTTTACAAACTGTCCCATTTCGAGTGTGAGTTGCATTGAACGCATAATAAATGTAAATATGTTCATTTTGTTGTTGTTATAGCATAAACTTTGGTTTTTTTTTCTTCATATCAATAAAATATATATGTCTTATTTGAAATAAAAATCAATTTTTGAAAAAATTATCATACCGTACTTACTATTTATATTTTAAGTTAAAAAATCAAACAGTTTTTGGGGTGTCCCATTTATAGTGTGAGTCAGTGTACATATACAATGTGGAATTTTATATATTTTAATAAGTTAATTTGTTTAATTTTTACTAATTCAAAAAAAAGAATGAATGAACTAGTTATAAAAAAACGGTGCGTGGAGTCCCTACGAGCGGAAGAATTTATACTTCTTAGTGATATTCAGAAATTCATATCATTTTGTATAAAAGAAAACAAGAAAACTTGAATTCACATTTTATAAATTTATTATGCACATAAAATGAAAAATAAAGCAAAGTATAAATGAAGGAATTTTGACTCGGAAAGTAGTTCCATCTCTTCGTTGCGGAAGAGAATATGCAGCGTAATCATCTCTCTTTTGTTCTTCGCCAATTTGGCTGCCATGTTGACTTGTGAAGATCAATTTTTTGTTGGTGACATATTCTTATGTGTGCGCATATGTATGTCTGTATGCTTGTGCATTATTTGGTTGGCAATGCATGCAAATATACATATGTATGTATGTACATATAAGTATATATGAATGTATGAACATGCAAGTCAATGCGCGCACATGTAATAAGTATATTGAGAAGTGATGAAAATATGATTTCAATTTCTGAACGCGCACATGCGTATACATACACTCATATGAGCATGTGCAGATACACAAGATAGGATAGAAGATGTATGACTTTTAACATCGTATACTATACAAATAAATATTTTTCTTACTAATAGAAATTAAATTTATCACAGCAATATTATGTATATGTATATTATGTACATATATTGCTGTGATATTATATATATTCTAACCGAGAATATGAAGAGACAGAAATATATGTATGTATTTATAAAATAATTTCTCTGATATTCCATAGGATGGAAATATGTACATATGTAGAACTCTTTTATTTTTGATTTATTATTTTTCAAATTATTTAATGTTAATTTGATCTTATTTTATAATAGCTCATTTTAAATATATAAAAGATTTACCTAAACATTATGATCATATTTTCATGATTCATAAGCAATGTAAGAATGTAAGAAATTTCGTTTTGCCGTCGGCATTTCAATTTCTCATGCTTCAATTTTTGCTTTCAACCAAGAAATCTCTTGTATGTATGTACATATGTATATGCAATATGTGCCTTTGCGTTTTGTCGTCGGCATTTCCATATTGACATGCAAAAGTAATTATGTATTTCATTGTTTCGTTTTGGCCCAATTTTAATATTAAGACAAGTGTCAATAATTGCGCCAAAATCAAATAAATATTAACATATTGTAACGACTGTAACCGGATGCACAGATGCTATAACTATTAATACTTTACAATGTTATTCGTTAGTTATGTTAATTATTAAAGGCTCGAATTGTTAGAAGCTACATTATGTTAAGTTAACATTTTTGATCATTTTAAATTCACCACAGTTTTATTCAATGTTTGAATACTTATATGTAACTGTGATCCTTTTATATAAACTTTGCTCAATTTGACTATTGAAGTACCCTGTTAATTTGAATTCAGGTCATTCGAACTGCGACCAATAAAGATTACGCATCTAACTTTCTAAGCTGCGTTTTATACTTTTCTTTGAAAGCTACGATTGATATAACTTGGACACAAGTAGACAGCATTGGCTCTTTTGGCTGGTTTTATTGATCAAGGTCAAGTAGAATCACCTTAGGGATTAACTACTTCCCTACAATTGGCGCCCAACGTAAAAACAAATAAAATTTGCTTAAAATCAAAATAAAATTCAGACGCTTGAAGACAAATTTTGGCTCTTGTGGCTTATTATAAAAGCAGAAACGAAAATAAAATAACAATAAACCAAAAATTCTTCAACAACAAATGTTCCGCTGTGCATTATTGTGGGCAGAGAACGTATATTTATAGAGAAGGTCCAACAACGGACAAGCGTGTAAACTGTCAAAAGCTAACAAAATGCGATGGGTGCATTTCACCACATCTAGCTAAGAAGGAGAAATTTTTAACAGTGGCGCGTGAACAGAGCTGAGCATTAATTGAAAATTATGCTCAGAAACATACATTGCTATTGCAGACGTATGTACATATGTATGATGGCCTTTTGCTTATATTTTTATATGCTTGCATGCCAATATATTAATTGATATGATTATCATTTTGCGAATTTTTATGAATACATGCAAAACTGATAATATTCTAATTAATTTATGCTATTTTCGAAATATACATACATATGATCGTAGTTAATGTGTGAAAAATAGTTAATTTTTAAATTTTTAAATATTTCTTATATTTGGTAATACCTATAATATAATTTCATATATGAATATGTTTGTATATGTGCGATATTATATATATATGTATATGTATACGAGATCCTAAAAACTTTTATATTACAATTACATACATATGTATGTATATTGTATGTAAATTACATTTATTCATTTAAATTTTCATAAGCATCTACATATTAGCACATAATTACATACATATGTACATAAGTACAATTCAAATTCAAATCGTGATGTTATCATTTATCAGTAAAAATGTGCGCGCACTGCTCTATATGTATGTATGTACATGCATATGTATACGACATTGCCGAACAAATAATGTATACGCAAACCAATATTCAAATATGTGTACACATGTAAATATGTGCGAATGACATTCCCACACAATAACGCATACACAACATACATACTTACTTACATGCGTTCACATGTAGATATGTCAGTCGCAAAAATTACGAATGTTGTTCTACAAAAATAACAATGGTTTCAAATGGCATCAGCAGCGTCATAAGTCAATATGGCAGCCAAACAGTCGATGCCCAAATTTGTAGAAAAACGCCTAACAACAATATTTTCATTCATGAACGCAAGCGCACTTTCAACAGGCAAACTTGCTTCATTCATAAAAACAAACACCATTACATCTTCCCGAGCATGTCTTTGCCTACAAGCGTCTTTTCGCGACGATGGCAAAAGCTAAAAATCATAAATTGAACAACTTCTGATATTTTGCTAGAAGGGAAAAGTGTCAACCCCGCAAACTCGCAAAACACAGAAAGAAGTGACAAAAATGGCAACATACTGTTGTCGAATTATAATATTTGTCAATTCTAAAACATTTTTCCATGGCTCGCAAAAATCTTCGTCGATATGTATGCAGACTCATACGTATATATTCATACATATTTACGCAAGTTTGTTGGCAAAGCTGTTAGAGCGGTAAGGGAAGCGGTGACAATAGGCGATCGTTTGCTTATTTTTTCGGCACAGCTCGGATTTTCTACCAACAACACAATGCTGTGTCGACAGATTGACTCGTTGACATGAAAGCAAAAAACGCGCTCACCATTGGTCGTCCGTGTCAACGGAGATTTCGCATGAAGCATTGAGTGTACATATTTACATACATATGTATGTTTAGACAAATTTACAAACATTATGCGTATGGTCTTTTTATATTTGTTTACATACAAACATAATTATATATGGGCAAATGTGCGACCGCTTGGTCTTTTAATATGATATCGAAAAGTTTATTGACCAAAGCAAATATTTATTTAAATACATTATATAAATATAAGTATGTATGTTGTACCAAACCTATATAAAATGCATATAGGTAATAACACAAATTTTATCGAATTACTATATACATATACATATGTATTTGCAAAGATTTTATGGAATTCATCATAAAATAGCTCATACTTATGTGCTTTCATAACAAATACATATGTACATATGCATGTATATGTATATCGATCCATAAATTATATGCAGCATCGTTTGCGCATAGTAAAAAAGGGAATCTGTAAGCGTACATTCCTTAACATTGGAATTATCATTATCTTTCTCAATCAACACTGAAAATGCTCAATTCTGCTATTTTCGTGTCTCCTGATGTTATGTGGTGAAATGCGCTAATAATTTTCTGTGGTGAAATGCGCTCATCCCAAAATTGAAATATCCCTAAATTTTTGACAGTGTGAACCTTCTCTATAGATATACGTTCTCTGTTGTGGGTTTTGTTTTGCTGAGAAGATCACCTAATTCGTATGTTAAATTGTTGCTGCATTCAAGTATAGAATTGCTGTTGTTATTCCTCGAAGGTCCCGCAAAAGGTACATATATATGGACATAGTTGTTGCATAGAAAACATTGTTTGTCTACTACGTTGTTAGTTTTGTTACTTTGCCAAACTACCGTTGCATATTTTTGGGCTTAAGTGCATTGCTGCTATATTTTCCTTTCTTTTGCGTACTGTTACTGATCCTGTTAATAAATCGGACAATATCCTCCTCAACAAGTGCATAAGAAAAGTTGATTTCGATTAGCACAAAGGTTTTGATTATTTTAATGAGCAGGAAAAGGCAAAGGCTTAACACGGAAATGGAGACTAGCGCAGATGTTGCTAACCCTAATGTTAATGTGTATGTTACAGCGGAGGTTAACCAAACAAATAAACCTTCTAATGTTACGTTAACAGACAATCAATTTAGGCAGCTGCTAGGAAGAAGAATCATTCCGCAGA
>JAPZAG010002889.1:0-13687 GCA_027475135.1 Bactrocera correcta | reverse complement strand
TGTTGAAAAAATACGATCGCGGTGCTTCAAAAGACGTTTATAAGATCGTCACAGGTGACGAATCATGGATCTATGCGAAACAAAACAGCAATCGACCGTGTGGGTCTTCCAAGACGAGCCAGATCCAACGAAAAAAAAAACCATTTTCGTTGATAAATATGCCTGTTTTCATTAGGCCAGAAATATATATAGCAGCCCTCGTAACTTAACTGCCTACGCTGAAGATCTTCAAACCCAGGTTCATGATCCGATTACAAAATCATGAAACCACATAGCTTACCGTCAACATGCCTGGATTTGTCGGAATTGTTGCTTTTATTTCAGCAGCTTGATTAGCTGATGAGATATGGGAAATCATCTTGCTTCAAAAATGTGCTAAAAACTAAGAAAAAAAGTTCACTTAAGCATGTAAAACTACCACATCACTGAGAAAGCAGGTTTAGCAGCTGTTATTACTGAATATAATTCTTGGATCTTAGGATTACGAAAAGTGAATTTTTAAATATAGACGCTAGCTTTGTTAAGATTTGACACGATTATAAATGTATCAAAAAATTTAATAATGCGAAGAATACCAAAGTTCCAGTATTGGAAGAATAATTGAGCTATAAACTAACGTATCGAGGATTTCGAACACAAGAACAAAGTTTTGTAATGTTATGCTGATTATTGGGATAGCGGACCAGATGTTTAGTAAACACAAATTTCTGTAAAATAATTCATTAGGAGCAAAATTATATTTTGAACCACCAATCGTAATTGCTTGAATTGTTATTTCAGCTGCCCCTTTTCACTGACATATCCAGTGGGTATTACACATTTTTTGGAGACCTTGCAATATCCACCAGGAATAAAGGGATGTCCAACTTATTCCAGTGTGAGAGTGCTTCAAAATTAGCGTTTTTTCTATTTTTCATTATGGCCAGATTGAACAAAATAATAATTTTTGGGCATTTAAATTAAAACACCCAACATTTAGTACGAATAAAAATTACTATATAGTGGTTAATATATAGTATGTGTAGAGAAACTATTTAAATCCTTATGGTATGTTAAAATAACTGATTTTTGACCTTTCAATACCCAATAAAAGGATTTAAGCTTTTTAGCTCTCAATCAATAAATATTTTTAATAATTTTCCATTGAAAATAATGCTATTATGCTTGACATTAAAAAAGGTTTCATCAAATGCATTTCCATTTAATAAATTGCAACAAATCCATCCGTTTACATATTTTTTGGTAAGATTTAAATCGAACAACTGATCGAGTTCAGGAGGTTCTGACGTTTAGCAATTGTTCTCTCACTTCCAGTGAGAGAGGAGTTGGACATATCTTTATCTCTGATATCCACTCTATAGTGTATCCGGGCTCATACTGCCCACACATTTAAAAAGTAGAGTAACTAAAACCTTTAATAACATTGTTTTCTTTGCTCACAAATGCAATTTGAAAATCTCCATTTCGCCGGCAGCGTTGATGCAACTTCAACGCCTCTGCTGCATCTTCATATTATCTTTCACCAGACTTGAAGTTGCCTTCTTGTGTGCACGCGCAACTCTGTTGGCAGTATTTATTTCGATATTCGACTTTTTTCTTTAGATTTTTTCAGTTGCCGGTTTCACTTTCCGCGGAGCATTTTTCACTCGTTGACAAGTTCAAAAAAAAAAAAAAAAAAAACAAACGAAAGAAAAGAAGAAAAAACGAAATGCGAGAGGAGAAAACGTCAAAGCAAAAGTAAGACCTGAAAATAAAATTAGTTTAAATAAATAATGTGGAAAAACAATATTCAAAGTATTGCATGACGCATGCGACTGCTGAGCGCTGAACGTATACCCAGAAAGCGGCAGACCAAAGCATGGTGTGCATACAAAAGCTTGTAAGCGAGCAGCTTTTCGGCGTCTCCGGCTGGTTGACTGCGTCTTGCAGCAGTGCCATCTCCACTCAAGTAAAGCACTAAATATGACGGCGAATCCAAAAAAATAAAAAATATCAAATGCGACAACTAGCACAGTGGTGAGTAGTGAAGTATCATAATACCGCACTAAGCACTTTCACTACAGATGATATTCTTCTCGGGAGACGCCTCTTCAAAATTTAATTCATTAATGAAATATAATTGTATCCCGCTGGCAGCTTAAAATGCATTCAAAGTTATTTATTTGCATATCAAAAATGAAAGGGAATGCAGTTTTAAATGTTATTAGGAGATAAAAATAAATTAAAAGAAGAGCGTAGAAGAATGTAGGAAAGAAAAAAGAAATAAAAAAGATTCGTACTTTCGTTGCGCTATGGATGGCAGCAATAGTTTTACAATTTAATCCAGATTTATTATTTATGTATTTCCTTATTGCGCGGATGTATTGAAATGGAGTGATTGGCACCCACGCGTTGAATTATGAGTTCGAAATTCGAAGCTTTGTTACAAAAAAAAAAAAACAAAGTACTATATCTACCTCAAAATTTTTACATTAAAAACCAATCATTCGCTCGATCAAGTCTATTGATTTACTAGCGAGACATTCGGTATAACAGTTGAACACCAAACCCAATCCATGCTTAACACCATCAAAAGATTAGTGAAATAAATTCACTAGCTGTGGTAGACTGAAAAATATTGAACATTGGTCTTAGGATATTCATCTCATCATAGTTGGGACTATTCCCTAAAATGCTAATGAATTTGTAGAGTAAGTTTAGATTAAGGGGACAGATGACTGAAGGCCTTCCTTCTTTGTAATTAAAGAAAAACTTAAATAATGGGGATTGGAAACATAAAAACCATAGAAACGACTAAAGTTCTATAATTATTATTATTATTACATTTATTAGGAAAAATATACAGGCTATTAAACCTAATGATAAGGAGGAGTGCGAGCAGTTTTGGCCATCGACTCCGATATTATAACAAATCTATATTATATCATATTATGTATGTTACATTCCACTAGAAAATTATAAATACATGTAATATTTTCAAATGATGGTGTTTTTAACAGTGTTTGATATTGAGCAGAAATGAAGTGTTTAAGCCTAATACTCTCTAGAGCTGGACAGGTGCGTAAGATGTGATCCACGGATAGTGTGTTGGAGCAGAAGGGGCAAGATGACTTAGGATTTCCGGTGAGTAGGTGCTGATGTGTGATTTGTGTATGGCCGATTCTTAAACGTGTGAATACGGTTGCTTGCAGTCGAGATATATTGCTAGGGTAGTAAATTTTATTCCGAAGTGGGTTGAAGTTTTTATACGGGTGTTCGAAATTTCTCCAGTCCGCGCGTCTTCTTTCCTGTACATGCTTTTGTAACAGTTTTCTAAGATCATTTTCGTCAAGTAACTCATGGAGAAGAGTCGGTGCTGATTCAAAGTAACGGGTGATTTTTTTGAGGTTAGGATTTTCATGCAGTAGTATTTGACAGATCACGTGGGATGTCAGACATGGTGTCAAAGAGAAAGATGCTCAGTATGCTTTGACATTTCATCATGAATAGACTTACTAACGAGCAACGCTTGCAAATCATTGAATTTTATTACCAAAATCAGTGTTCGGTTCGAAATGTGTTTCGCGTCCGTGTCCGATGAGCGATGAGGCTCATTTCTGGTTGAATGGCTACGTAAATAAGCAAAATTGCCGCATTTGGGGTGAAGAGCAACCAGAAGCCGTTCAAGAACTGCCCATGCATCCCGAAAAATGCACTGTTTGGTGTGGTTTGTACGCTGGTGGAATCATTGGACCGTTTTTTTTTCAAAGATGCTGTTGGACGCAACGTTACGGTGAATGGCGATCGCTATCGTTCGATGCTAACAAACTTTTTGTTGCCAAAAATGGAAGAACTGAACTTGGTTGACATGTGGTTTCAACAAGATGGCGCTACATGCCACACAGCTCGCGATTCTATGGCCTTTTTGAGGGAAAACTTCGGACAACAATTCATCTCAAGAAATGGACCCGTAAGTTGGCCACCAAGATCATGCGATTTAACGCCTTTAGACTATTTTTTGTGGGGCTACGTCAAGTCTTAAGTCTACAGAAATAAGCCAGCAAATATTCCAGCTTTGGAAGACAACATTTCCGAAGAAATTCGGGCTATTCCGGCCGAAATGCTCGAAAAAGTTGCCCAAAATTGGACTTTCCGAATGGACCACCTAAGACGCAGCCGCGGTCAACATTTAAATGAAATTATCTTCAAAAAGTAAATGTCATGAACCAATCTAACGTTTCAAATAAAGAACCGATGAGATTTTGCAAATTTTATGCGTTTTTTTTTTTAAAAAGTTATCAAGCTCTTAAAAAATCACCCGTTACTTAGCGGCATTGTCTGCATGCTCGTTCCCAGCAATTCCGACGTGGCCTGGTACCCAGAGCAATGCTATTTTTCGTTTGTTTTTGATGCATATGTCTCGAATTTTTGATATTATTGTAGAGTTATTGCGTATATTACGGATTGCATTTAAACAAGAAAAGCTGTCAGAGCAGATTACGAACTTGCCTTTTTGTCGGGTGGTATATTCTAAAGCTTTGTGGATGGCAAAAGCCTCGGCAGTGAAAACGGAAGAATGAGAAGGAAGAATTCCGCCGGTAATGATTGTCCCATTGGATGTTGTAACTCCGAAAGCTGTATTTGTTGCTTTGGAGCCATCAGTATAAATAGCCGAAAACTTTTTACACTTGTATTCGTTAGCGATTTCAAGAAAATATTGTTGGAAGGTGGCATTATTGGTGTTCAATTTTTTTAAATTATGCAATGAGGTATCTATAGTGACTTCGTTTATTAGCCATTCCGGTTGAATGTTGATTTTGCTCGTCTTGGATGGTAGAAGTATGTTAATGGCTGTGCCATACCCAAGACAGCGTTGAAGCGTAGACTTAAGCTGGAATTTTTTTTTGTGTCTTGCGGCTTTTCTAAGCATTTTATGAAGATCAGCGTTCGGCGAATTCAGCAGTTTTGGAAGTAGTTTGACCGTCGTTTCGTAAACTCTCTCTTTTATTGATGGTAGACCACTTTCACCCAAGATGCTTTTTACTGGTGATGTAGGAAACGCATTTATGCTACGGCGAATCGCAGCATGGTATGGAGCCTCCAATTGCTTTATATTTGTGTTGGCACACCATCCATAAATCGGTAAGCCATAATCGACTTTAGAGAGTATTATAGCTCTTGTAATATTAATTAGAGTATTTGTATGTATAAATGAACGCTTACTAGATAAGTATTTAATTATATTGAGCCTTTTGAAAAGGTTTTTTCGAAGACTAAGGCATTGGTATTTAAAATTGAATTTGTTGTCAAAAAAATTCCTAAGATTTTTAAGTTATTAACAGATTCTATTGCAGTGTTATCAAATATAAGTTGAGGATAATTACAATTTTTCTTTTTGCAAATATGTAGTAATTTACATTTTGAAATGGAGATAGATGCTCCGGTGCGGGCACCCCATTTTTTAAATTCTAAAAGTATTTTTTGAAAAGCTTCGTTAATTTTCAGTGGGTCTTTTAAATTAGTATAAATAATAGCGTCATCCGCGTACAAAGTTAGCTTAATGTTCTTAATATTTAAACAAATGTCGGTAAGTTTATCAAAAGCAATAATAAACAAGAAAAAACGTTAACTTCGGTTGCACCGAAGCTAAATACCCTTCACAGGTGCATTTCTGTTAGTAACTATGTGTCCAGTTTGTATAGAAGCTATATGCTATAGTAACTCGTTCTGAACAATTTCTTGGGAGATTACATTGTTACCTTAAAAAATAATCTATACCAAATTTCGTGAATATATCTTGTCAAATGTTAAAGTTGTCCATACAAGGACTTGATTCCGATCGTTCAGTTTGTATGGCAGCTATATGCTATAGTTAACCGATCTGAACAATTTCTTCGGATATTACATTGTTGCCTTAGAAAATAATATATACCAAATTTCGTGAATATATCTTGTCAAATGTGAAAGTTTTCCACACAAGGACTTGATTCCGATCGTTCAGTTTGTATGGCAGCTATATGTTATAGTTAACCGATCTGAACAATTTTCTCGGATATTACATTTTTTTCCCCAGAAAATAATCCATACCAAATTTGGTGATGATACATTGTCAAATGCGAAAGTTTTCCATACAAGAACTTGTTTCCCGATCGTTCAGTTTGTATGGCAGCTATATGCTATAGTTAACCGATCTGAACAATTTCTTCGGAGACTACATTTTTGCCTTAGAAAATATTATATACCAAATTTCGTGAATATATCTTTTCAAATGTGAAAGTTTTCCATACAAGGACTTGATTCCGATCGTTCAGTTTGTATGGCAGCTATATGTTATAGTTAACCGATCTGAACAATTTTCTCGGATATTACATTTTTTCCCTAGAAAATAATCCATACCAAATTTGGTGATGATACATTGTCAAATGCAAAAGTTTTCCATATGAGAACTTGATTCCGATTGTTCAGTTTATATGGCAGCTATATGCTATAGTGGTCCGATATCGGCCGTTCCGACAAATGAGCAGCTTCTTGAAGAGAAAATGACGTTTGCAAAATTTCAAAAGGATATCTTAAAAACTGAGGGACTAGTTCGTATATATACAGACAGACGGACAGACGGACAGACGGACAGACGGACAGACGGACAGACAGACGGACATGGCTAAATCGACTCAGCTCAACATCCTGATCTTTTATATATATACTTTATAGGGTCTCCGACGCTTCCTTCTGGGTGTTACAAACGTCGTGACAAAGTTAATATACCCTGTTCAGGGTATAATAAAATTACAGAGAGCGGGGAGCCTTGTGGTATACCATTTTTAAGGGAATTTACATTGGAAAATATATTATTGACTCGAACTCGAAACTGACGATGTGTCATGAAGGCCTTTACTATCATAAAAGCTTTAGGACCAACCTTCCAGGCTGCGAGTTGGCTCAGCACTGCGTGAAGTCCTACGCGATCGAACGCTTTTTCGAAATCGGTGGACAAGATTGTGGCATGGTTTTTGGTTGAAACAGTGTTAGAAACAAAATGCTGTAACTGGATAAGTGAGTCAATAGTACTGCGCTTGTTTCTAAATGCGGTTTGATTTTGCTTGATGTGCTTATTTTTTGTAACGAACCAGATTAATCTTTTTGCAATGATTTTTTCGAAAATTTTGCTGAGGCAAGACAGCAAAGAAATTGGTCTGTATGAAGAAGGCAAGTCGGCAGGCTTATTTGGTTTAATAATGGGTATGACCGTCGCTATTCGCCAAGGGTGTGGGTATGAACCTTTTTCAAAAATGCTAAAGGGTGATTTTTTTGAGGTTAGGATTTTCATGCAGTAGTATTTGACAGATCACGTGGGATGTCAGACATGGTGTCAAAGAGAAAGATGCTCAGTATGCTTTGACATTTCATCATGAATAGACTTACTAACGAGCAACGCTTGCAAATCATTGAATTTTATTACCAAAATCAGTGTTCGGTTCGAAATGTGTTTCGCGTCCGTGTCCGATGAGCGATGAGGCTCATTTCTGGTTGAATGGCTACGTAAATAAGCAAAATTGCCGCTTTTGGGGGTGAAGAGCAACCAGAAGCCGTTCAAGAACTGCCCATGCATCCCGAAAAATGCACTGTTTGGTGTGGTTTGTACGCTGGTGGAATCATTGGACCGTATTTTTTCAAAGATGCTGTTGGACGCAACGTTACGGTGAATGGCGATCGCTATCGTTCGATGCTAACAAACTTTTTGTTGCCAAAAATGGAAGAACTGAACTTGGTTGACATGTGGTTTCAACAAGATGGCGCTACATGCCACACAGCTCGCGATTCTATGGCCATTTTGAGGGAAAACTTCGGACAACAATTCATCTCAAGAAATGGACCCGTAAGTTGGCCACCAAGATCATGCGATTTAACGCCTTTAGACTATTTTTTGTGGGGCTACGTCAAGTCTAAAGTCTACAGAAATAAGCCAGCAACTATTCCAGCTTTGGAAGACAACATTTCCGAAGAAATTCGGGCTATTCCGGCCGAAATGCTCGAAAAAGTTGCCCAAAATTGGACTTTCCGAATGGACCACCTAAGACGCAGCCGCGGTCAACATTTAAATGAAATTATCTTCAAAAAGTAAATGTCATGAACCAATCTAACGTTTCAAATAAAGAACCGATGAGATTTTGCAAATTTTATGCTTTTTTTTTTTTTTAAAAAGTTATCAAGCTTTTAAAAAAATCACCCGTTATTATATAGTGAAAGTAGTCTTTGTTTGGCTATTTGGGGCAGATTTGAGAGCATAGGGTACGATATACGATCGATACCCGGTTTTTTTGCCTTTTGCGTGTTGAAGTGCTGATATCAATTCACAGAGTGTGATTTTATTTTCTACGCAAGTCGCAGACACAGACAGACCTTGTGGGGCGTACACCATGGAAAGCCAGTGTTGCTTTTCCGTGACATATTCCTCGCAAAAGTTGTCATCGTTGGAGTAGCGAGCCCAAAGTTGAGCGAATGTATCAGCGATTTCTTCAGAGTTGGTCAGGACTTTATTATTTGTTTGAATAGTTTGTGACAGGAGTGTGGGGAATGCCAGTTATACGTTTTATGTCAGACCAAATCCTTTTTGGGGTTGAAGAAGGATTAATTTGTGAGGTAAAAGCTTCGAAACTTCTCCTCTTAGCAGCCTTAACAGCTCTTTTAAAACACGCGTTAGACTTTTTGTAGTTGATAAGGTTAGTGTCGGACATAGAATTTTTGAAAACCTTCCAATACTTATTTTTCTGGTCACGAAGATATTTAAGATCGGCGTTCCACCAAATTGGAAAGTCCTTAGCAAGCTTCTTTTTAGATTGGGGTATCGATTTGTTGGCTGCAGAGCGTATGATTTTGGCAATAGAGGCACTTTCTTGATTGATATTGTCGATTGGCGAGCTTTTTATATTTTTTGTGATCTCTGCTTAAAATACATCCCACTTAGCGAAGTCTGTTTTGAATATGGGGCGGTGGTTATATTTGATAGGGTGGAGGTTGGTTTGAACAGTGATAGAGATGGGGAAATGGTCGCTGCCTTTCAGGTCAGTGGAAATATCCCATTTAATTCTGGGAGAAAGTTGAGGGGAAGCTAAAGACAAGTCGACGTGAGTTAATGTTGAATGGGTTGAAAAATGAGTAGGGGATCCATTATTTAATAACACCAAGTGATGATTTAATATGAAATTTTCAATTTTTGATCCTCTGGCATTAGATTTTCGTGAGCCCCACAGATGGTTCCAGGCATTAAAGTCGCCAGTCCACAAAAGGGGGGGTGGGTAATTGCTGAAATAAGTTTCTTAAGTCGGTTTCACTGAAAACTTGCTGGGGGTGGATGTATGTACTTGCTATACCAAATGGCAAGTTCAGATTTAATTTTAGTGCTATGGTTGATAGAGATGAAGTTATATTTATAACTTCATGTGGAATGTATCTTTTTATTAGGATACCAACACTTTGTTTGTTAGTTTGGATGTTATTTAAGTTAGAGAAATAGCCTAAGTACTGTTTGGGATAAAAGGGATTGGATATTGGTGTTAGTGGGATATGTGTCTCTTGCATACATATTACGTCTGGGCTTTTCTCTTTGATAAGCAATTGCAGCTCGTGATAGTTGTTGGAATACCCGTTTATATTCCACTGGAGAATTTTTAACGTCATAAAATTTAAAATCAAAGTAAAAGGAGAGGCAAATATGTATTTATTAGTGTTTATTAGTTGTTGTTTTTCTTTTTATTCCATTTCGTTATCAGACGTATTCTGGTTTATAGTAGCAGCTAATACTTGGGAGAGTGAAGGGAGAGGTTGGAAGAGTGACTGGAATTGGGGGGGAAAAGGAATGTGAATTGGATGAAGAGAAATGATTGCTATTGTAGTTAGTGTCTGTCTCGATACGATCAGTGAGATTACGTTGGAATTCGGAAGTCGGAGAGTTAAAAGTTAAGTTGTGTTTGTTAGTATTTTGCGTTGTGGGAATATTGTCGTTTGCTTTTGCTGTCTTGTTTGATTTAACTATATGGGAGTCAGAATAATTAATTTGTTCAATGGGGGCAGTTTGGTTGGAAGAGGAATTGGAATTTTCAGTACTCGTATCTATGGTTGCTTCTTCGTAGTTTTTGTTGTTGATACTATTTGAGTTTTTAATGCTCTGTAAGTAAGTGGGAGAGCTTTTATTGTTTGTTGTAGCTGCTGTCATTATTATATTTGTTTTGCTAGTATTTGCGCTCGATGCAATGCCGGCGTAGGAGTAACTGGGTGAATTTGTTATATTTAGTTGTTGTTTGTGCTTTTTTATAGCTTCTCCCATTGAGCATTTGTCTATCGTTTTTATTTTTATTATCTCTTTGGCTTGTAGAAATTTTGGACATTCTTTGGAAAAGGAGGGATGTGGCTGTGCGCAGTTAGCACAGAAAGTGCGTTCACAGTCAGATGGGGAATGGGGAGGTAGGGAACAATTTGCACAAAGAGGTGACCGTTTACAATTGTTTTTCGTATGCCCAAGGAGCTGGCAAGATTTGCAGCGCGTGGGGGGTGGTATATATTCGCGAACCAAAACTTTGCACCACGCAATGTCGATCTTACTGGGAAGATGGTAAAGATTAAATGTGAGTAACACTACTCCGGAGGGGTGAAGGTTACCGTCGAAAGTTTTTTTAAACTTGTATGCTGCTACAACTCCTTGGGAGCTTAATTCCTTAACAATTTCTTCTTCAGCTACATTGTTAAGAAATGGGGCAAACACTGTTCCTTTCACGTAGTTTTTGCGATTCGTGTAGCTTGGCTGAGATAGAGCACACATTTTCGAGTTGTTTTGCTTTTATAAACTTTTCGGCGATTTTATTGCTCTTTACAAGGATAAGTAGTTTTCCATCACGAAGAGTAGAAATGGAGTGAACCTCACTACTAATTTGTTTGATACCACGATGAATTGCAAAGCACGAGTAAGATGAAATAGGCTTGGAGGGATCACTTGATTCAATCACGACAAATTTTGGATCATTCACTTTAGTTTCAGGCAGAAAGGGAAAATCGGTTTGAAGAGCACTTGAATCACTTTTGTTTTTTTTTTCTTTTTTGGGCCAGTATCTAATAACGCAAATCGATTTGCGTTAATGTTTGGTGGCCCCGGGGCCATGGTGCACGTGTTTTTAAAGTTCACGTAAACAAAAGTATGCGTATACACAGAAATAGAAAAAAAAAAGAAAAAGCGGATAGGCTGAGCTGAGAAAGAAAGAAATCAAAAAACTCCGTACGCGCAAAAACAAACGTCTAATCTGCAAGAGAGTTAGTCGATGACTGAGTTCTATAATTAAAAAGGAAAATTTTATCGTAAAATAATATTATTTTTCCTTTTCTTTGCATACCGTTACAGCAATTTCTTTCTTTTTCCTCAATGACTGACGCTACATATCGGCGCTGACCTTCATTGACAGCAGCACTCAACTGCTGTTATTGTCATTGCCGCTGTTTTCGTTGCACTTCCACGAAGCTATATTTCATTTTTGTTGCGTTTAAGTGCCATTCTTTGACAAATGTGATAGCTATTCTGGAGTAGCTTTTAATGCGTGCAACAATTTGGTATACACCGCGCCATTTCACTTTCGAAACCCATTCTTTCTTGATTTCTAAAAGAAGATGTTCACAAAAGATTTCTAAATTTGTGTCTCTTCTTCTATTTCATATTTTTTCTTCTTCCTCCACTTGGAGTGCTTTACTTCACAGCTGCGCATCATTCCACTTTGTTTGTAGAAATTGTCCGAGTGCTTATTATTTGAGTTTCACTTCTTCATATTTATGTTTGCGGTTAAATTTCTAGTTGTCAGCTTAAAGTAAAAACATATGTCAAAATATTGACGGCACTGCGTCCCAGAGTGTGTTTATTTGTTTTGATTTGTGGGGGAATGTCAAGTAAATGCTCATCTGTTCTCACATGTGTATGTATGTAGTATATGTATATTTGTATATACATACATATGTATATGTGTACCCCATATATGCTGCTAAGTTAACATACCTCTTTGACATGTCCGAGTAGATCGTATTTCGAGGTTTTGAAAGGTTTAAATGTTCACCTGAGGCAACTTAGTATAATATGAGACAATTGGAAACTTAATTGCATGCAATATATATTACAATTTTACATATATAAATACATACAAAAGGTGCTGACTTATGGAAATTGAATGATTGAGAAGTAAATCAAAATATGACAGAGTTTGAGTGTCAAACCAATTTTTTATGAGAGTATTTGAAAGCAGTAACAAAAGTTGGGAATATATTAGCCTTTCAAAAGTGATTGGAACTAACAACGTTTTCAATAAGAGCGCTACAAAAGTTTTAAATGAAACAAAAACGGTTTGGGATATGAATGAAATGTTTCATTCCTGCGAAAGTGCTTTTGATGCATTATGTATGGAACTCGATTTCTTTTGCACGATCACCACGAACACGCATGCAGAAGTCTAGACGCTAAACCCAATTTTCGACGTTGGTAGAAAATGGTATCAACATGATTAAAAGATAGGAAAAATTTAGGACTCTTATACTAAAAATTATATGGAATTGAATTCCATACCTCCACAAAAAGGGACAAAGCTGTACTGCATTAATGCCAGAAATCTCTGAATAGTTCAATATACCAAAATTATTGAAAGCATATCTTCTTGAATTACCCTGTGAAAATGGTCGAAATCGGATTATAACCCTTATTTCGCCCATATAGCGGTTTTATTTAAAACTACTAATAATGGAATAATCAATAACTAAATGCATCAGTGACATTAAGTGTTACTCCCAAGATGATGTAAGAGGGCGTTTTGAGAGCCTGAGTCTAAATTTCGCGATCTTTAGGTGAAATCAGTTTCAACCAAATTCGGTTTGTACAAAGAGTGCCTTTGTGGTATGGCATCCAAAATATAAAAAAAATTTAAATCAAAGCATATCTGTTTAAGCCCCTTATATCGAATATTTCTAACCTCATTGCCTGCTGTTAAATTTTTACCGGAAATATTAAACACTCGGTGAGATATATTACGAAAATTCAGAGAGAGTCGGTTTCTGATAATAGTAAGCCTGCATGTAAAAAATGAGTTGAATCAGATCAATTCTTTTAGCACCAAATATGAGAGTTAATTGAGTTTTCAAATTGTGTATATAACATGCCAATCTTAGAACCTGGAAAGTTGCCAGAATATGAAGTGTTCGGTTACACTCGAACTTACCTTTCTTTACTTTTTACCTATGATTTTCCCATTAAGAAATAAAATATATGTTTATTTTTTGTAGAATTGATTGTTGTGTATATACGTGAAATAGTCATTTGATTTTTTAGAGATGGATCTGAATTTTGTAACACAGTCCCTTTTCCCCAAAAAGGAAGACATAACACAAATGCTATAAGAAATGCACCTGTGCACTTCAAGTGTTATACAACCTGTTCAGCTAATGTAATATTGCAGAAAAGTAGCTATGATATATTCCTCAGCCACAATTTTTGAGCAACCTCTGAGATGTCATTTAAAATTCGATCCAAGTGAAGATCATTTGTTTTGGCATTATAGATTCGTAAGTTTAAAAAAAAAATTTTTTTGATACTTTTCAAAATTTTGATAGGTAAATTTACAGAAAGTAATACATGTATGTATATAATATAAGTAATAAACATGTTTTTAATGTTTTTTAACATCCTTCA
>JAPZAG010002888.1:0-13694 GCA_027475135.1 Bactrocera correcta | reverse complement strand
TGCATGGCACCAAAGGCATTTAGAACCATAAAATATTTCTGGCAGGACATACATAAGTATTTGGTTTTACGCTATAGTCTAGCGTGATGTTAATTCCATTGTATAACCCTACAAGTAACAAGAGAATCAGCTGTTTTCAGCTTTTCCAAGAATTTTTCACAGCTGAGATCACCTGATCGAAATCTGTCTTTTTTAAGCACAGGGTTGTAGTTAAAAGAAATGTAGTAGATCAACTATTTTGCGAAAAAGTGTTTGTAACGGAAAACATTAATGAAAACTTTCAAGAATATTTTTGAAACCACAGTTTATTGGATATTTATTGCTCTTCCTCACCACCTCTGAGGTTGCAATGTAGGCGTACTACCGATCTTTTTTGGGTGTTCGGTTCCCCAGGAGGCCTGTTTTCACCCTTTTTATATATACAGTTTTAAATCAATCTACTTATTATAAAAAATATGACTAGACAAAAATTAATATATAAAGTCAGGTACAATTCATGAATATTAATTACATTAATAATATAACATTGACAATATAAGTATGTCAAAACAATCAACTGGAAATTGTTTAAACAAAAACCAAAATAAATATAAAAAAGTACAATTCTATTGTATGTATACATTAACAATACAAGTCAAAACAATCAACTTGTAATTATTTAAACAAAAACTAAAATAAATATAAAACAAGAAAAAAAAATAAACATAGTTTAAAAGAACTAAAAAACACACTTTTAAAGCATATCAAACTAAAAAGTGAAAAATAATTCTTTGTATAAACTAACAATAATAAAGAAGAAAAAATTCCTGCATTATCACAGTAAAATTAACAAAATTTGACCCTTGGTCGCTAACTATTTGGCAGGGACGCAAACCAATACCCTGGAGTTGACCTATAGCTTTGAATATATATTTTTTCATAATATCTCCTTTGCAAGCTTTGTGCACAAAAAAATATGCTAAAGGGTGGGTCCAAGTAATTCTATAATGTCTTGTTCGTGTTGGTCAAATACACTACCTACTTGTCCACTACAACCTATTGCCTTATCTACTCTAACTGCAGGTGATACTACTTTTAAATTTAAATCTGGTGTAGCTGATCTGGAGATAAGTAGTCCCTTTCTCATCTTTAACGCAAAATGTTTTTGGCACGCAAATAAATATTTAGCCGTTGGATTTGTTACGTCTAACAGCTTGATCCGTGCCGCCTAATTGAAATTAAACAAAAAATACGTACATTAACTAAACTAGTAAACCAACAATTTAAAAATAAACAGTTGCATCAAAAATATCACAACGACAATACAATATTAGAAACAAAACTAATAATTTAATTTTTGATTTATATGATTTATGCTTTTTAATGAACTATATGAAAGAATTATAATAAATATTATAATTCAAAGAGTCGGTTAAACATCTGCATACAGTTTCTAATAGTTTGGCGGGGTACTGGTTACGACGCATATAAGTATATAAGGGGTATTCAGACAATAAAATAGTAGTACTATTTATACACGTATGTTTGTAAAATAAATATGAATTAATTATAAACGTTGAGAAAAAATAAATTGGTTGTCTCTATTTATATTACATTTATATTTATTATATAATATATATGTATGTATGTTAAGCAAGTGGCTTCATATTGTTCAAGATCAAAAAAATAAAAACACACGGGTTAATATAAATAAATACATGAATTGTTTACTATTTTATTGTCAAATAAGCGTAAGTCAAATACTTAGTTCACTTTGTTGAATACACTTTGACATACACTATTAACAAATACTTTTAAATTAATTTTTTAACATTTAACAACACGATTTTAAAACATCACTTTTTTTATAAAATCATGATTTAGGACGATCCTATTCACATCTTGTTCACTTATTTGCACTAACTTTACATATGTATTTACTTACGATAATATTATGTTCATATGTAATTACATATATTATTTTGATACATAAAACTCACCTGGACATTTTCCCTTCTGATGGGAAGGGATACAGGGGCACCCTCAAACTGCAACCAGCAACACACTTTCTGCAAGGCATCCTATACAAAATCAACAAATATTAACAAATTTAATTAGTTAATGCTACTATACTTACATACGCTGAATATCTCTTTGAATGATGATTTAATTTTTACTAAAAAAAAACTTAAAATAACTATTTAATTTTTTTGAGCTTCTTAAGCTTAACAAAATGTCCGTTAAAATGATTTGACACATTACACGGTTGCACGAAATACATAGTTTTAACACAAATATTATATAAATATTTTTTTTATAAAATTGGAAACATTTAATAATAATGGGTTGTCAAAAAAAGTCTTGCGGTATTTTTATTCACGTTGCACTCATACATCGAGCTTCTTCAAATGGTTTGTTTATAATGGTTTGATGACTATGCCGGTCTCTTTCGACCAATTCAGCGATTTATCGCAATTTTCGACGACAGGCCTTCCGGAGCGTGACGCATCTTCGGCCACCTCTACACCAGAACGAAAACGTGAAAACCATCGTTGCGCGGTGGAAATGGAAACTGTATCGGAACCATAAACTGTACAAATTTTGTTGACGGCTTGAGATGCATTTTTGCCTTTATCGTAGTAGTACTGTAAAATATGCCGTATTTTCTCTTTATTTTGCTCCATGTTTGCGACGCTATAACTCACGAACGACTTAAAAAAACGACAATCAATCAAACACGTGTTAGCGCGTGGAATCAGCTTTCCGAAAAGGTATAGTATGACTAGAATGACTAGAACTACGCGCTCTCAGCACCAACTAGCGAAAATACCGCAAGACCTAATATATTGATACTATAATTAATATTTTGGACAAAACTGATTAAATTTAATATTTAGGCATTTAAATAATCGAAAAATATTTGAATATTAATAAAAATATTGTAAAAGTTATAAATTTTAAAACCTAACACGGCAACAAACTATAGCAGATTTGAGGCATTTGAACATTTTGGTAGTAGAATATTTGGGGGCAACCCGTACCAAGTGACTAATTTGTAGTAGAATATTTAGGGGCAACCCGTACCAAGTGCCTAATTTGTAGTAGATTTTTGCGTATGTGTTAGTGAAAAATGAAGGATTGGTTGCTTGTAGGTTTATACAATGGTTAATTCGTTGCTGGCTCGACAACGACTGAACGATAGAGCGTAAGCGTACGTGTGAAGTTAGTTTGCACAATTGTGCTAAGAAATGCCGACCACTGATTTACAATGTATGCATGCTCTTTTGGCTGAGAAATTGCATATGAGACTTTTCTGAGACACTATGCTTGTACTTACATAGCTTTTGTATATGTATGCAATAAGCAAGTAGTTAGATTTTTTCTCATTGTATGAAATATACACACGTTTTTGCGGGGAAATTGCGCCAAATGCACCACAAATGCATGTATGGTATGCAGGTGGTTTTTGGCAGAGTGTTTGCATATTAGAATTTTTTGGAGGAATTGCGCCAAATCTGACGATAAAAAATACAGCAGCGCAAGAGTAAACCCGCGAGAAAGTTAAACCTTCGGCTAAGTTTACCGATTTTGAGCGTTCATGTACTGCATTAAAAAGTTAACTTTAGGTTAACCTTTTTGAACATATCTATTTTTTTCCAAACCCAACCGTTTGTTTGGCAAGATAAATAATTGTTATGTTTTCCCCGAATTTCTTTGTAAAAAATTATTGTCGAAATATTAAAACACTTTTGGGACATTTTGGTTAACTTTTTCGATATTCTACTATACGTACATACATATGTACATATACATATGTATGTAATATGCAATGTTGCACACAAAGTGATCAATTACAGATTGAAATTTGCTACGATGCCACGAAGAGGTCGCGTTAATATCGGTCCGCGTTCTTTTTGACATCATATTACATTAGCAGCCCAAGGCACATGACTGAGTATGCGATGCCATACGTGCGGTATTATGGATCGCGGTCAATTAGCAAGCGATCGTCACGATGTCACAGCAAGACTTTTCAACCAACAACTTCGATGGACTTTATCTTAAAGCAACGTACAGTATATGCATATGGTGCTGTTAGATGATAGATATACTCTGTTGAGTGGCAAAAGAGAGCTTTGCCTCACGCACACATTCTTCTTTGGATGGTGGATGGTGGTTACACCTGATCAAATTGATGAAATCATTCAATCATACAAAAATTCCTGATGCAAAGAAAGACCCAGTATTATACGAAGTGATGAAAACCAATAAGGTTCATGGACCCTGCGGACACCACAATCCCACTTCGGTTTGTATGTCTGACAATAAATGCACGAGACCGTATCCACGTGCTTTCCTTTCGGAAACACAAACTAGAAATGATGGATGACGACAATGGCAAAAATTAAGCATTCAATTTAGAAGCGTAAATATCGAAGTTAACAACACATGAATCCAACCATATTCGCCACTGTTGTCTAATTCACATTCAAAAGTCATGTCAATGATGCGTATTGCAGATTGGTGTAATCGATAAAGTACATACGTCTGTAATTACGTCACCATAGGAAGCAACAATGCGGTTATTGGTCTTGAACGATACGGTCGATACGTGAACTGCAATAAAGCGCTTTGTAGGATACTTACTTTTGCAATTCACGAAGATTTTCCGACTATTGTGAGTCTCGCAGTTAATATGGAGAATGACCAAAGACTGTATTTCAGCCCAGAGAATACAGTACAGCCAGTGGAAACACCGTCAGCAATAAAGTTAACATTGACGAGTTTTTTCTCAAATTTCGTCACTGATCTGTTTGCGAGAAAATTGCTCTATTCGGATCTGCCTCTATGTATAATATAGAATGCATCGTCGAAGAAATAGTTACGCATAAAGGAGGGCTAACCAGTAGATGGACATCCATGTGTCTTCTCAACTAATGTATTAGAACCAATTTACACAATCCACACGAAAAAACTACGATTGCTTCTACCTTCGATTGCTATTGATTAATGAACGCGGTTCAACTTCATTTGAGTCATTGCGTACTGTAATTGGTGTGTGTGCCAATTTTGGAGAAGCAAACCAGGAAATACAATTGCTGGAACAGTGGAAATCAGTGGAATCAAATGATGTACGATGCGGTAGCTACTTCGAATGCAAATGAAGGCCGCACACTTTTCGCGATGATCATTTTGACATATCAGCCTTCAAACCCGCCTCAATTATTGGATACCAACAAAAATGACATTGCCGAAGGCATTTTATATCGTATTCGCTAAGAATTGGAAATGGGTCAATTCTGGTTGATACGTCCGGTTGTTTGATATCAATTCCATCTGCCGTTTATCAATTCAAAAAAGATGAACTCAACGTCATGACAATGAAGACGGCGCCGTGAATTATCCAGTGGTCCAACGTAGTAGTTCCAACGTCTTCCGTTTCCAGTGAAAATCGCATTTGACATATGTATGTATATATAAATTGCAAACGCATAGTGTTTGAAAATGCAATGTTTTTCACACGGCCAGATATACAATGTACATACATATGTTGTACGTAGCGTGCTCACGAGTTGGAAACCCATCTTTTTTGTACACCGGAACAGAAACCAAAAAATGTTGTTGATCAAGCTGCGTTACATTGAAAAAAAAAAAAAAATTAAATCTTAAATTCAACTTTGTTTTCATTTCAAAACACATATGTACATAATTTCACGCAGGACAACGGCTGCGGGGTCAGCTCGTCTTATATGTACATACATATGTACATACAGTATGTCAATAAACTCTTTACACACTGAAAATTTATTGCATTTTTCTATTTTGCATACAAAAAAAAAAAAAAAAAAAACCTGTTAAATTTTGCAATTTTTTTGAATGTAGAACTATTAAATAGAGAAAGATTAATTATAAAGCGCAAAAACAAAATCAAAATATTGCAAGGTTAAATACTCTACCGTTTTCAGCTTTGTTCGATTTTTGGGCTGCCATTTTGCCACTTTTTTCACGTTTGTTCATAAATTTTCAATTGGGTTAAGGTCCGAGCTCTGGGGAGGTGTGTTAATCACCTTTTGGCAGTTATAAAGGAGCCATGTCCGCACATTAAGCTTTTATGCTTGGGGTCATTATCTTGGTAAAATTTAAATTTATATTGTCGGCAATAAACCCAATTTTTTCGGCACTCTGCTTCAAATGGGTCTTGAGAATTGAGAGGTACTGCTCAGCATTCATAGTATTTTCTATAAATGCCAGCTCTCCGAGGCCTTTGCTGCTGATGCATCCCCAAATCATAACCGACAATTTTCCAAATTTAACAGTCGGAATGATGTTGCGCTGATCCTACGCTGTTAATGCCTTGCGCCATACTCTGGTTGGTCCATCATTATAATACAGCATGATTTTAGTTTCGTCACAGAAAATGACATCATCCCAATAATCTGCAGGCGTGCTGGCCATGTTAACAGCAAAAGTATAACGTTTTTCAACATTTATCTGGGAAAGCAGCGGTTTCTTTCGAGCAACTCTTGAAGTGTACTTTTGCCGCAGAATTGTTTGGCGTACTCTTTCGTGTGAAACGACTGTGCCACACTTTTTCAAGCTCTTTGGCAAGGGTTCTGGTAGAAATTCGAGGATTTTGGTCGATCTTACGCACGATTAGGCGGTTATCCCGTTCGCAAATCTTTTTCTTACGGCCACCTCCACCTTTTGCTTCAAGTCTGCCTTCATTTTCCGTGCGACTTAAAACATTACAAATTGTCATTTGTTTCAAAAGTTTTTGAAAATTATTCAGTGAAAATGTTATGTGTGTTGCACATAAAGTAATCAATTACAGATTGAAATTTGCTACGATGCCACGAAGAGGTCGCCCTAATATCGGTCGGCGTTCTTTTTGGCATCATATGACATTAGCAGCCCAAGGCACATGACCGAGTACTCCCAGGATGCGACGCCTTACGTGCGGAATTATGAAACAGAAAGACTTTTCAAGCAACATCTTCGATGGACTTTATCTTGAAGCAACGTTGATGGATTAAACTGAAAGATTCAAAGTCAAATCCCAGGAGACTTGCGCTCATACAAATCGTTCGATTGTCTTGGCAATGAAGAGGACAACGGAATGTATAAATTCATTGGAGAGGCTTGGTATGCCACCGCATCATTTGCGATAAAGAAAGAACTGCACTTACCCAGATACAATGTTGGTACAGCATTCCTTTTTAGAATTTTTGGGCCAATTGCCTCTTTTTTGAAATGTTTCTCACAATTGAATGGATTGGTGGCTTAATAGTGGTCAGCGGGAAAATTCATTTAAGAAACTAAATAACCCGATTACCCCACCGCTGGTGCTTTCACACCCGTGCACGCGAGATTTTCGAATTTTCGGCATTTTACACTATTTAAAATTACTCGATTGAAAAAATTACGTCCTCACCGCATAAAATCACAAACTTTATGAAAATTGACGCAATTATTGACACTTCAATTTTGTGTATAGTTTAAAACATATTACAAATGAGCACATAATATATTTAATTTTGGCGCAATTATCGGCTCTTGTCAATTTGGCCAATATATGTATATACTTATATGTAAGTAGTAGAAAGAAGGATGGTTACTTTCAATTTGTGTGTAACAACAGGAAAGAAAAAGATTTTTACAGGTTCCCTGATACGTGATATGTACATACATACATGAATATTTATTTGATTTTGGCGCAATTATTGACACTTGTCTTAATATACGAAATTGAGCCAAAACGAAACAATGAAATACATAATTACTTTTAGATGTCAATATGGAAATGCCGACAGCAAAACGCTAAACTAATATTATGTTCGGACCGACATTGAAAACATGTTGTGTTTTCGTCCATGTAAAACCTGTCAAACGAAAACACAGTTTTCGCTGAAACTACTTGAAAACTTACATTCCACTCATTATAATCGGTGCCTGCTCTAGTTTAATCGATTTTTTTGGAAGACATATTTTGCTGGCCCTAAATTGTCACTTGATATTTGTTTACACTCCATATACAAATACAACGGCTCACTGTTAAGGGGATTCTCTTGTTCTTGCAAAACCCTTGCACGGTGCACCTTAATTGCAGAATTTTCTTCTTGGTGCAACGGCACAACAAACACACGTAAAAATTTATTTGAAATGGCTGTAAAATATGTCAGACTAAAACCCATGTTTATTTTCGTGCCGTCATATATGTATGTACATATAAATAGATTCTGTAATGGGTGCTCTCTTGGCATTGCATATTTCGGTATGGGATTTTTGTGTCATCTTGCAAGAGCAAGAGAATCCCCGTATTGATAGTTGTCAGTGAAAACTCATCGAAAACACACATTGTCGGTCCGAACGACTTACATTCCACAACATACAAATGTGTTTTCAAAATGTTTTCAAACATAAGTAGTATAAGGCATACATTGCACATATGTATGTATGTACATAATTGGAGCATGAGAAATAGAAATGCCGACGGGAGTTGGGGTAGTATCGGGCAGATTTTATCTATTTTTCTCAATATCACATACTATTAACATGCCACATACTAAAAAACTAATTATATATGTACATGTACAGTAGCTAGAAAAAGTAAGTTATCAAAGTGAAATATAAATCAGCGAAGTGAATACAATTTTAAAGTTTACATTTTTCAGACAAAATATTTGTTTTTTATTGAGACCATATTTCAAAGTATTTAATGAAAGTAATTTTAAAACAAAACATTAGTTTTTTGCTTTTATAAAAGGAAAACATAAACACATACAGTAAATTGCATGTAGAAAAAATAAGTTATCAAATTCTTTAATATCCACAATGTCTATAATTTCGTGTAGCTAGTTGACCCAATCGTTGTTGCATGGAGTTGACAAGCTTCAAACACTCATTTTGAGGAAAATTGTTCCAAATGTTATAGATGCAGTCCTTCAAATCAGTCAGGTTTTGGGGTTTCTCTTCAGCTATACGCAACTTAAGGATTGCCCAAGCATTTTCAATTGGTGACAAGTCAGGGCTTTGAGGAGGCCATTTCAATACACTCACATTTTCATTTTGTAGATGTTCTGTGATGATTTTCGCAGTATGAATTGGCGCATTGTCTTGTTGAAGAAGGAAATCATGGCCAATTAGGCGGTGACCCTCGGGGATCGTGTGCTCCTTTAAAATATTTAAATAAACTGTAGCAGTAACTTTTCCTTCCAGGACTACAATATTGCTAGGGCCATTCGCAGATAAGCACCCTCAAACCATTAAGCCTTTTTCCACCGACTTAACTGTGGGTAGAGTGCACCTGTACGATAGTTCTTGTTCGGGTGAGCGCCAAACGTAAACCATACCGTGAGAGTAACGAAGTCTAATCATCGATTCATCAGTCCAGAGCACTTTATGCCAAAAATTTTGAGGTTTCAATATGTGCTCTTCATAAAATGTTTGTCGTTTTTTCCTATTCGCCTCATTTAGGTAGGGTAACTTTCTTGCAACGCGGCCGTGAATATTAGCTTGGCGCAATCTATTACGGACAGTGTGCACTGAGGGGGCCTTCTTGCCTTCTTTTACAAGCTGTGCGCGAATTTTTGGAACTGATTTGAAGGGATCAGAATTGGAAATATCCAAAATTCGTTTATCAACTCTCTCCGTTGTAATTTTTGGGCGCCCTTGTCTCTTCTTCCTGATGACTCGATTTTCTTTGTTGTAGCCTGCAACAACTTTCCATATTGCGACTTGGCTTTTGTTAAATTTTTCAGCAATATAACGCTGTGTGTGACCATCTTTATGCAAACTAATTATGGCTGAACGCTCCTCATTCGTTAATTGTTTAAAATTCACCATTTTCAATTTTTTTTTTTAATTCGCTGTAAATAAATCGCCTCAATATTTCAAAAAATTAAATAAAAACAAAAACCAATGTTTTACTTACCAATTCAATTTCAAAATTAGAAATAATAAATTCTTTCACCTTTAATGCTTTTTTGTAATTTATTTTTAAGTTTTAATTTGAAAAACACCAATTACTGCACTTGATAACTTACTTACTTTGTCCACGCTTTGTCACTGAGTATTTTTATAGAATGCGACGCAAATTTTTTTCCAGACACGCGGTCGCCACTAAAATCATCAATTGCGGTACTTTGATAACGGTACTTTCCGAACATATGCAAAAAAAATTATATTCGATAACGCAAAAATGTATAGAGCATTTAAAACAGCGCTGGATGTTTTGATAACTTACTTTTTCTAGCTACTGTATGTATGTAGAATAAAGTCGGTGGGATGTTCGAAAATCCTGATATTAGTTATATGGGAGCTAAGCCAAGTTTTTGTTCCAATTTATCTACATATTTTAGGAACAAAGATGCACTGTTATGAGTAAAATACACTAGCTCATTTTCATTGTGATAATTTACATATTGACCGATATATGCTAAACAAAAGTATAAATATGTACATACACTTGCCCGCAGAACTCTGCGTACAGCGCTAAAAAATTCGAAAAACTAGCTTTAACCCTAGAAAGATAACGTTATTTTTTACCCCTGGAAAGATAACGATACGTCATAATGACGTATCTCCTTTTTATGGATTTTGAGCTTCCTAAAAATATAAAAACTGTTTGTTTTTTAACTGAGATCATTTATTTCATTCATTTTCAGTTCATTTTCAAACATGTAATCATAAAATTAAAGATAATATAAAATTTATAAAGCAATTCATTTTTTTCATAAAAAATAGCAAAAATAAGGCAGTCTTCAGAAAAAGGTACAATTTTCGTTCTTAAATCTAGGTTAACAAATTTGTTCTATTTTGTTTACAAAATAACTCCTTGTATATTGTTTTAGAACAAAACAAAAATAAAGTCAAGTAATATTATATGCACGCGTTGCAAACTTGATTCTGGTGCTCCCCACACACGGGCTTTTTGCACTTAACACATTCTTTTTTCGACATGCGTCTTATTTTGGAAGGACAAAAACCGCAGTATTTTCTTTTTTTCGGATTGCTACTACCTTCCGGATCATTCCGAATATCAATTGGGTCTTCTTGTTGCGTAGCACTGACTCCGTCGCCGGAATTTTCTAAAGCGACTTCAATAGTGTTGCGCAAAGTTCTTGACAATGTGGGTACTTCAATTCTTTTTTTCATCCATGGACTTATTAGCGAAGCACAGAGCCTTTTCATATAATCCTTACGTGTTAAAGGTTTCTGGTTAATACTTATCATGTTATGGCAATATATTACATATGAGTTAACGAATGCTATATTTAGCATGCCATAAAAAACTGCCATCGGCCACCTATTAGTTTTTCGCGAACACGACATTACGGAACACATTTGATCTAGAGTGTCTACCCCCCCTTTCGTTTGGTTGTAGTACAATATCATATCCTGTTTTCCACTTGTGTTATCAATAGTACCCTTTTCATTATTAGGTGACAGCAAGTATACCATTTTCGATGGCTTTGGCTTGTATGAAACTAGGGTTAAGGGGCCGTCATAGCAAAACTTCGAAGTTCCAACAGGTCGGGCTCGTGAATTTTTCATTTCTTCGGGTATTTCACGTTTGTTTGATCTAACGGTGCCGACAAGAGTCAATTTGTGGGGCTCTTTTAACAAATCTTTAGCCAGTGGGATCGATGTGAACCAATTATCGCAGGTAATACATCTGCATATACCATGTATAGGCCGTGAAAGTTCTTTTACATAGTACTCACCTAAAGGAAGATTGCTGGTTGTCGTTGTTTTTCCAAGATACGGAATTGCATTAAACATATATTTTGTAGAACTGTCGCATATCATAGGTATTTTGATTCCATACTTTTTCGGTTTATTAGGAATATACATTTTAAAAGGGCACCGTCCACGGAATCCCAAAAGCTGTTCGTCGATTGTTGTGTGTGAGCCAGGGATGTAGCTAGATTGGCACTGTTTTATAAAAATATTCCATATATTTCTGATAGGAGTGAACGCATCGTTTGGTCGAAGTGATGGGCGTAATGCTTTGTCATCCATTCTTAGATGCCTGATCAGATAGTCGAACCTATCTCTGCTCATGGTAGCCGTATACCTTGCTCCACAGTATGATGCATTGAACAATTCTTCAGTAGTAAGGTGATTGTCTTTTAAAACCGCGGTCAGTGTTAGTATTCCAATTAAAGCACGTATCTCATCGACGTTTGTTTCTTTAAATGTGGCAGAAGTCATACCGTCACGACGATTCTGTATAATTTCGGTGTTTGTCCAGCGAACCACTTCTGAAATAATCTCATCCGTAAAAAATATGTTGAAGCACTCCAGAGGTTCATAAAACGATTTGTTCTGCCGAGTAGGTCCTCTTGCAGTTCGAACTATGTTTATCATTGCGTATCGCGAAGAACTAGTTCCTTTTGTTGTACTCCAACAGTGTCCACTTTTACTCCTTAGCGTTGGTACGGAATCTGTTATAATGCGTCTATCAGAAGTAATTGTATCAGGTGTTTCAGATCCCGTCATAATCTCATTTGGACTGTCAACGAACTGATCTTCAAAATCACTTTGAACATTGTCCTCTAGTACTACAACCTCCGTTTCACTTCCTTGATCAGATGAAATCGATTCATTATCTAACCCTTCCAAAAGATCAGCTATTTGTGAGTCATCAATTGAATTTGAAGATGCCATTATATATTTAAGCAAATTAAATCTAAAAACCAAAAACCAATCACTAATCTAGTAAACCGAACACAAAAAAGCAAATAAAATATACATGCGATTGAAAGACCAAAAAGTCACACTAAAGATAACGATACGTCTTTCCGACGTACGATTTGATCATAACTCAGATAAGAAAATACTCACCGCAAAAAATCAACCACTTCCAATAAGCTGCTGCTACCGACTGAGATAAATGAGCGCAAGAAGTTGCTCAGTAGACAAATAAAAGTAAGAGAGCGTAAAAAAAAAAATGTGTACGTCGTTTCGACGTACGTTATCTTTCTAGGGTTAAACGCGAATTTCTCAGGAAATCTGACACGTACCTAACCAAGCTGTATTTCGATTCATTATTTATTGATTTCCGTAAGTATATAACAATATAAACTTTATTTTATTCAGATAATTGTAGTTTAAATTCATTTTATTCGAAAACAATATGAAAAAAGCAACTGCAAAAGTATGCGTACATAAAGGTATTATTAAGGAAATTAATGTCCTACGACTCTCTATTATCTATTGGGATATTCTTTTCTCTTTAGTACTTCAATAAGACGCCTGGTCATTGAATCCACAAGTTTCGCTGTATCTTCTGGCGCAATTTTTCCCCATTCCTGCATTATAATATCCTTAAGCATATTTTTTGATGTTATGGTGTGAGAATAGGAATCGCGCGGAATTTAAAATGTGTGCGGCGATAGCAATCCATTTTCTTTGAACGAGAAAAGCTTTGTAAAAAATTTTCGATTAACTCGTGAAGTTTGCCGTCGCCTAATTGATGAACTGGCCCCACACGATAATCAGAAAACGTCATTATCTTTAACTGTAAGGGTTCTAGCAGCTTTGAACTTCTTTGGACATGGCTCCTCCCAGAAATGTGTAGGTAACAACGTCAACTTGCCCATGGTCAGTCGTCCCTTTCGACAAATGAGCGGGCTGTAGCAAAATTTATTGCAAAGGTGAAGGGAGGAGAAATAAAGTTTCCCAGTTCAACGGAGGAAGAAATTTATTATTCT
>JAPZAG010002887.1:0-13695 GCA_027475135.1 Bactrocera correcta | reverse complement strand
ACCATGTTTCCCAAACTGTAAAACATGGTGGCGGGTCAATCATGGTTTGGGGGTGTATCACCAAAAACGGTATAGGTCGTCTGGTACGCATTAATGGAATCATGCGTAAGGAGCAGTATCTGACCATTTTACAACAAAATTTGCCGATAGTCATCGAAAATTTGGGTCTTGCTGCTGAAAAAGTTATCTTTCAGCAAGACAATGACCCGAAGCACACGGCTCGCCTTGTACAAGATTGGATAAAACGTCAAAAATTTTCGACCCTTTCATGGCCCCCTCAATCACCGGATATGAATCCAATCGAAAATTTGTGGAGTCATGTCAAGACGCAGCTGGTGAAGTACCCTAATCCTCCTAAGGGGGTAAATGAGTTGTGGGAGCGGACTCAAGAAGTTTGGAATGCAATACCCCCCGATTTTGTATCGAAATATACAAAAAGTATGCCCAACCGGTTGAACGCTTTAAAAAAAGCTAAGGGTTTTTGGACCAAATATTAATTTTTTGATTATTATGTTTTAACATTACATCGAGTGCAAAACTGTAACATTGAGCTTTGTTTACGTTATTACTTTTAAACATATTGAATTGTTATTAAATAACCATGATTAGTTACTTTAATAAAGCTAAGGCTATAATTAATTGAAAATAAAAATTGAATCACTAAAATCCTTCTTTATTTTTGTTTTCGACATCATTTTAGAATGGATCACTGTGGGGTGTTACAGTATTGCTCGTCACTGTATTTCTTGCCTGATAATGAAAATAGGAATATTTATCAACGAAAATGATTTTATTGTTTTTCAAAATATTCTCAATCAAGATTTATACACTTTTGCATGCGCTCAAACCAATTTTCGAAGCACTTTTTCCACTCCGATTGAGACACCTCCAAAACATGGTTTTTGAATGCTTCAACAGCATATTCTGGCGACGAAAACCGTTGACCACGCATTATTTTCTTGATGTGTGGGAATAAAAAGAAGTCATTGGGTGCCAAGTCATGGCTGTACGGCGGATGACCCATCAATTCGACGTTTTGGCCGGTCAAATAGGCGCTGGTTTGAGCCAATGTGTGAGAGCTCGCATTGTCATGGTGCACAATGATTCGTCTTCTCTTGTTCGTTTTTCGAATTTCTCCGAAGACTTCAGGCAAACAAATGGTGGTTGAAAAATCTCAAGCGTTTTTGAGATGCGAAAATATAAACTGGGAATGCGCGAATAAAATGAAGCCTAATTGCCTGTCAAAAATTAAATGCGGTAATAAATGATGACGCGTCCGGTCGATTCGATGGTTCTTAATACAATACTTCTTTATTTAATTTCATTTAGTTGCTTAGCCTAAATCTTAAACTAACGGCTTAAACTAGTGGTAATGTTCATATGTATAAAAAAGGGGTAAATATAATTATCTTCAACTTTCGTTCACTATTGTAATAGATTATGGTAAGTATTAAGGTAAGTAGTAGATTAGTAGTATGAATGCATAATTAAGGTAAGTATACAATAATTTAAATAATTCACTATTTTATAATTTTTTATGATTAATTTTTCTTAATTTTAATTTCAGGTTTAAATATACATATATATCCTGTCGCTTGACGCAACACCGGCCACCTTGACAGGATCAGATTCCTTCAATATCCAGTGGAAGGACAGCCAGTTTGTGGATGGGGCGCTTAATCGTGCCCGTCTTGGTTGCTACTTCTGCGACTCGCACCTTGCCGTCTTGCCCTTCGACGGTTGCGACGACGCGCCCTAGTACCCACTGCTGCGGCGGCACGTTGTCCTCGTGGACGAGAACGAGGTCGTTGAGCTGCATATTGCGTTTGGGGTGCAGCCACTTGTTCCGCTCCTGAAGGCCCGTCAGGTATACTTTGGACCACTGTCGCCAGAACTGTTGCTTGAGACAGCAAACAAGTTGCCATCTCTCGCAACAACGAACTGGGTCCACTGGCACCTTCTCTGGGGGTAATGCCCGCAGGGAGCATCCTATTAGTAGGTGCGCTGGGGTTAGAGCCTCGCCGTCGTTGGGGTCCTGGCTCAGAGGTACTAGGGGGCGAGAGTTGAGGATGGCCTCCACTTCGGCCAACACTGTTGCTAACTCCTCTGCTGTGAGTAGCGCGTTGCCGGTTACGCGAACGATGTGGTGTTTGGCGGACTTCACCGCGGCTTCCCATAATCCGCCGAAGTGCGGCGCCCGCGGTGGTATAAAGGTGAAGCTGCACCCTTCGTCTGCTGCGAATCTCTGCAGTTCTGGGCCCATTGCTAGAAACGCCTCTTTCAGCTCGCGCAGCTTGCGGTCGGCGCCGACGAAGTTGGTGGCGTTGTCGCTGAATATCTTCGTCGGGATTCCTCGGCGTCCAATGAACCTTTTTAGGGCGAGAATAAATGAATTAGTTGATAGGTCTGAAACTAATTCTAAATGTACTGCTTTGGACGTAAAACAAACGAAAACTGCAATATATGTTTTTACGGGTGGTCGACCGCGTATTTTTAAAGTTGTGTATATCGGACCACAAAAATCTACGCCACATATAAGAAAGGGCCGTAGTGCTCGAAGTCTTTCGACTGGCAAATTTCCCATAATTTGGTTATGCAACTTCGGCTTGTAATGAAAACAATGTATACAGTTTCTTACGGTTCTACTGCAAGCTTCTCGGGCATTAATTAGCCATATGCGTTCACGAAGAAGCGCAACCAACGCTTTAGCCCCAGCGTGGTGATTCCGAATGTGCAGGAACCGTAAATACGTTGTAACGAAGTGCGAACTTTTATTTAATAACAGCGGAAATTTGGCATCGTATGGGAGAGGTGCATTTAATAAGCGACCTCCTACTCGGATTAATTTGAATGACAGCGACATATCCGAGTACTCATGCAAAAACGGGTTGAGTTTTTGCAAGTTTGCGGGTAGGGTGGTGCCTTTATGCAATTTTTGAATAACATCCGAAAATTCTGAATGTTGGACCACCTGTGCAATTTTTAGAAAGCTCAAGTTTAGCTCTTCTGAAGTCAGATCTTGGCCTCTGGAGGATTTTGGTGGTCGCCTGATCCATCGTAATATATATGCAACCACACGAAGCAATTTTTTATGAGAAGAAAATTTTTCAATAAGGTCCAATATTGAATTTTTCTCAGTAGTCGAAAGTAATGCAAATGTATTTTTCTTCTTCTCTAATGCTTCGTCTTCTGGTGAGAGCTGGAAGTGGTTATTAATTGGCCATAATGCAGGGTCTTCTAGGAGGAACTGTGGACCGCCAAACCATATTGAATTATTCAATTCGTCCACGTTACAACCCCGAGACACTTGATCCGCAGGATTTTGTTTCGTTGGCACATGTCGCCAATGTACCTTGTCAGTCAACTCTTGGATTTCGGACACTCTGTTTGCGACGAAGGTTTGTAGTGAAGATGGATGTGTTTTAATCCAATGTAAAACGATTTCAGAGTCTGTCCAAAATGTTATATTTTCGAAATGTCGACTCAACATAGGCGCTACTCTTGACCATAGTTTTGAAAGAAGATGTGCTGCCGAGAGCTCAAGACGCGGAAGAGATTTGGTCTTCAGCGGAGCCACTCTAGACTTTGCAGTAAGCAGCATGCATTTAATGCCACTAGCAGATTGGCTTCGTATGTATATGCAGCATCCGTACGCCCTTATTGAGGCGTCGGAGAAGCCATGTATTTGGCAGATGGCACTCGACTCAACGTTTACGTAACGAGGAATGCTTATCGATGAGAGCTGCATTAGGTTGGCTTTAAAGTTCTGCCAGCTAGTGTCAAGGCGCAATGGAATCGACTCATCCCAATCTAGTTTTTGGATCCAAAGCTCTTGCAATAAGATTTTTGCTTTGGTAACTAGTGGGGCTAGTAATCCAAGAGGATCAAAAAGGCGAGCAGAAACTGATAATATATTTCTTTTAGTGGCTCGCAGATCATTAAAATTGTCATCTAAAACAAATCGAAACAAATCCTCTTTCGGCAACCAATGGATTCCTAACGTTTTAGTGGAACTTTTGTCATTGAAGCTTAATGACTTTTCAGTGCAATCACTGTCGAAAAATTTAGGGTGGTTCGAAAACCACTTCGTTAAGGTGAATCATGCCGAGTTTAATATTTGAATTACCTCACTTCTCAAAAGATCTAGAGACTCAAAACTTTCGGACCCTGTTAATAAATCGTCAACATAAAAGTCTCTTTTTATGGCCAATGAACCGAGTGGATATTTCATTGTATTGGCATCACTGAGCATTTGCAAACACCGTGTTGCGAGAAATGGAGCAGGCGCAGTGCCGTATGTTACGGTGTTAAGACGAAAAATTTGAATTTGCTCAGAAGGATGCTCTCTCCACACAATAAGTTGACAATTTCTGTCTTCTTTATGCATCATTATTTGACGGTACATTTTAGTAATGTCCGCTGTTAGTGCATACTTATGTAATCGAAAACGAAGAAGAGTTGAATATAATTCTTCTTGGATGGTTGGACCTACCATCAAAAGTTCATTCAACGCTATTTGAGTTGAAGATCGACTCGAAGCATCAAATACAACACGTAATTTGGTTGTTGTGCTCTCGGGCCTTAAAACGCATTGATGCGGAATGAAGTAGTGTGGCTCACTCGGGATCTTATTGTTCGTTGGGCTCATGTGACCCAAGGCTCTATATTCATTCATAAAGTCCAGATACATTTTGCGAAGTTCTGGATCTTTTAATGTCCTTCTCTCCAGGGCCTGAAACCGCCGAACTGCGGTTTCATATGAGTGACCGAGTAACTTACGGTCAGCTTTAAAGGGCATTCTGACTTGAAGCCGTCCTGAAGGCAATACTTGAGTAGTATTAACGAAAAAATTTTCACACTCTTGTTGCTCTGGTGTGAATTTGATGCCATTTGATTCTGAAGGTAATTCTTCTAGAGCCCAAAATTTTTGGACTACTGAATCGATTGACGTTAAGTCTTCTTCAGCTTGGCATAATGTGCTATGTAATCTGGGAGGAGAACTTATATTACTGGCGTATTTGCCAGACACAATCCATCCTAAAAGGGTTTTCTGAAGTGTTGGTTGGTTAGGACCATTTTTAATTTGGCCAACAGCTAAAAGGTCGAAAAATGTTTCAGCACCCAATAGGATGTCCACTTTTTTAGATTTGTGGAATTCTGGGTCCGCCAATTCAATATTGTGCGGAATTTGCCAGCCATTAACATTGATGTTATGGTCTGGATGATTTGCCGAAATGCATCGCATTACCCAGAATTCCGCCGAAAATTCAAAATTATTTAACCGCGACTTGACAAACGCGCTTAGTTTGGACCCCACTTTTGTATTGGAATTGCCAATTCCAATTACGCTTAATGTTTTATGCTGACGTCGAATCCGCAACTTTTGTGCCAAGTCCTCTGTCATAAAGTTGACCTGGGAGCCTGAGTCCAGCAAGGCTCTCGCAGGCAGGTAATCTCCGCAGCTGGTCCTCACTAGAATTACTGCTGTTGCCAACATGACCCGATCCGGCATACTGGCTGTATGCATGGCATGTGTGGTTGATGGTTGCGGATGAGGTACAGCGGGGAAGGACACTGGATACTGGTGTAACAGCGAGTGATGGGAACGATTGCATATGCGGCAACGATCTGCTCTGCATTTGGAAACCGTGTGACCCTTACGCAAACAATTTATGCATAAGGGCACCGATTTCACGAACTCGAACCTCTGCTGCACCGGAAGCGCCTTGAAGGTGGGGCAGGCAGTCAAATGGTGTTCCCTCGATTTGCACTGTTGGCAAAGAGGCTGCCTCGTATTTGCAGCAACCAGCGCCGATTTGGTCCTGTCCATCTGTTGTTGTTTCCCATGATGCGCACTGCTTGTAGGTATGGGCTTCGTCCTAGAGTGTGATGCTCCTTCCGCTGACAGCTGCTGGTATCTTCGATTTAAGGTGGCCTCACAGTCCTTCCACAGTGGCAGTTTGTCATAGTCCAGCGCTTCTTCCCATTTGGATCGGGTGGCAGGGTCAACCTTTGTCATTACAATATGTATGATTATTGCGTTCGTTATTTGTTTTTCATCGCCCAGCGATAGCAATGAATCATATACCGCGGACACTTCGTCAATCATTGAACGCAGGGACGGCGCAGAAGGCTTTGGGATTGTTGGCAGCTCAAAAAGTTTAGATATTGTATTGAAAAATATCAAACATTTATTATCATAAACTTTTTTGAGACTTGCCAACGCTTTCGGATAATTTTCATCCGACATCTGAAACGCTTTAACTGTTCCCAAAGCCTCTCCAGATAGACAATTAACCAAATAGTTAAATTTTTCAATATCTGGGATATTTGGATCGTTATGAACCAAGCTCTCGAACAAACTCATAAAATTTTTGAATTCGGAATATTCTCCCTTGAATTTCGGCAAATTCATTTTAGGGAGCCTTGAGCTGTGAGAAGCTACAAAAGATGTTTCGGCAAGTGAAGTTCTATTTTTCGCTAAAATTGACTTAATTATGGACTTCGTTTCAACGATTATGTCCTCTAACTCCCCTCGGGCCATGTCGTCCTCATCAATTTCTTCAATCTTTGATTGGCATTTCATTAATTTTTCACTGTGTGAATTTAATATATCTAGACGGCATTCCAATTCGATTGGATCTAAAGACATTGTCTTTTCAAGAAGGCCCGTTTTAATGCGCAAAATACTACTCTTCGCAACCGTTCTTTGACGTCTTAACGATTTTAAGTCCGTCAACTCCTTACTTGGAGACAGGCTTGCGAGAGTTGGTTTTGGCTTGCTCATTTTGCTTGTTTAAATAAAATTTCCGAAAAAAGACTATAACGGTTGGCAACAGATTTACTGAGAATCGATAACGAAAACGAAAAATAAATGTTGATTCCCAAATATACGAAAGCCAAACTAATAGCAATAAAAGTTGGCAACAAATATATTTGGAATCGGTGACGAAAACGAAAAGAAAAAATAATATCGATTCTCAAGTATTGAAAGCTAACCCGATAAATGCGCAAAATGAGCAATAGCACAAAAACGTAATTTAATCGGAAAATGTCCGAACGAAAATCGACAAAAATTGCGAAAAAACGATCGATAATTATAAACCGGAGGGTCCCCCTTGCGGTGGTGAATCGCGGTTTCAATATATTTTTATTATATGGCTGATCGAGCCTTTAATTACTGTTTTATTGAAAAAAAAATTTTTTTTTTTTTTTATAATTCTCTGGAGGGTCCCTTGGGTGGTGAATCGCAGAGAATTTTAAATTGTTATAAGCTGGAGGGTCCCCCCGAGGGTGGTGAATCGCAGCTTTTAATTATTTAATTTATTGGTTGTACAAACCATTAGTTATAGTTTTTTATTTCTCGCGGATCGAAAAAATTGCGAAAAACGAGATAATTTAATTTTGCAATTAATAATTTTTACACCTTTATTTCCAAATAAAGGGCTACCGCAAAATCCCAAAATCCCTTATTCACTTGAATTCGTATATGTCTGAGCATATATTAAGATATGTATATATATATGTATATGTTTGTATAATAAATACAAGGCAATATAATATAAAGTGAAAAGGGAGAGCCAAAAACTGAAAGTGCACTTGTTTTGTAGTAGTTTGCTTTTTTTTTTTGCACTGCTTTCAGTAAATCGCACTCGTTACCTGGTGCGTCGGCTGTTTGCCGGCGCTTACGTCCCTTTTGCAGAGAATGCAGCGGCAGCTCATTCCCACGACGGCAGCGGCGTTGATGGCAGCAACGGTTTGATGGTAGCAGCGACGACGGCAGCAGCGGCGACGTTGGTAGCAGCGAATGATGGCAGCAGCGATGACGTTGGTAGCAGCGGCTTGATGGCAGCAGCGACGATGGCAGCAGCGAAGGATGGTAGCAGCGAATGATGGAGTTGACGTAGCAAAATTAGACACTTAGCGGCACTATATAGTTACGGGGTTGGTAGCGGCACTGGAAGCGGTAAGTATTTAATAGTGGTACTTCACTCTTACGGTTCAAAAGCGGTATTTTGTTGCGGTAGTTTTTAACGGCACTTCACGGTTAACTCTTAATTTTTGTCATACGGCACTTTTATACAATGTATATAATTAATTTTAATTATTTTTTTACTTTTAGCCGAGACTATTTCAAACCACTTGATATTATTAACGTGAAACACACTGTACCGCACCTTCTCCACGTCACGTTGTATATTTATATTTTGTTTTTATGTTATGTTTAAATTTTCTGTTTCACATATGTATATGTATATTTGCTTTTATATTTAGCCACTTTATTTTTCAAGGTATTCACGTACATACATATGTATGCAAGCATTAATCACTGTCCTCGTATGGACATATATACATATGTATGTAAGTATTAACTAAATTTGCCACCACTTTTTCCTTTTTAATCTCACTTTAGTTTCGTGTTTATATTTTATGTTTTCTTTTTATTTTTCATGTAGTTAGGTATCACTGTCACTGCACAGCTTGGTCACTTCCACTATATGTATGTTATTGTATTTTATTGTCTTTTAGTGTATTTTATTATTTTAGTTGTTGTTTTTTCTTTTTTATGTTTAATTTTTTTTTTTTTTTTACTTCACTTTCACGAAGGGCCGAAAACGAACGAATTGACAGGCAATTAGCACGAAATTAGTTAGTAAACGAAAACGAAAGAAATTAAATGTATACTAAGTTCACGCACTTAGTCCCTGCTCGGGCGCCATGAAAAATCTCAAGCGTTTTTGAGATGCGAAAATATAAACTGGGAATGCGCGAATAAAATGAAGCCTAATTGCCTGTCAAAAATTAAATGCGGTAATAAATGATGACGCGTCCGGTCGATTCGATGGTTCTTAATACAATACTTCTTTATTTAATTTCATTTAGTTGCTTAGCCTAAATCTTAAACTAACGGCTTAAACTAGTGGTAATGTTCATATGTATAAAAAAGGGGTAAATATAATTATCTTCAACTTTCGTTCACTATTGTAATAGATTATGGTAAGTATTAAGGTAAGTAGTAGATTAGTAGTATGAATGCATAATTAAGGTAAGTATACAATAATTTAAATAATTCACTATTTTATAATTTTTTATGATTAATTTTTCTTAATTTTAATTTCAGGTTTAAATATACATATATATCCTGTCGCTTGACGCAACAGTGGTGTACCACTCAGAATTGACCGAAGAAACTTTCGTTGGATTTGGCTCGTCTTGGAAGACCCACACGGTCGATTGCTGTTTTGTTTCGGGCTCATACGCATAGATCCATGATTCGTCACCTGTGACTATCTTATAAACGTCTTTTGAAGCACCACGATCGTATTTTTTCAGCATTTCTTTACACCAATCCACACGTGCCGTTTTTTGAGCGATTGTCAAATTGTGCGGGATCTAACGAGAACAAACCTTTTTTACGGCCAGGTGTTCATGCAATATTGAATGTATACTGGTGGGAGAAATGCATAGGCATGCCTCTATCTGAAGGTGTGTTACATGACGGTCTTGCATTATCAGTTCACGTACGGCATCGATGTTTTCTGGCACAACGGCTGTTTTTGCACGACCTTCACGGAATTCGTCTTTGAGCGAGCGTCGGCGTCGATTGAATTCGTTGTACCAGGTTTTCACAGTGCTATAGGATGGTGCTTCATAGCCATACAAAGATTTTAGTTCATCGATGCACTCCTGTCGTGATAATCCACGTCGAAAGTTGTGAAAAATGATCGCACGAAAATGTTCACAAGTTAATTCCATTTTTTGGCCAAGTTGAATTTTTTAATTCCCTATAAATAAAACAATTTACGATTAAATGACAAAACGTTCTGAGTGATGTTATGCTAAAAAATGTAAAACTTTCCAATGGAAATGTCAGATTGTACTACACTTAGTGTTGCCTAGGCCAGAAATATATATAGCAGCCCTCGTACTCGGTATTTTTACATTTTCCATATAACTGTTTCTAAAATTTATTTCTTCTTCTTATTCTTATTTATTTTGAAGGTGTTTAGAAGAACAAAGTACGAGACCAGCGAGAAAATGTTTAGTGTCTAACTCATATAGCATGTTGATTTTTAATTTAATGCGAATGGAAATGATGCACGCTGATGAAGATCAAATCAATAATATATTCTTTCTAAAACAGTGTTAGTTAAGAATATACCAAATGGGTAGGCCAGTACTACTTGCTAATGAGATAGTTCTGTTTTAGCTTTGAACTAACCCTATTTCCTGCGGGGTAAGCATAAAATGTACTTCATTCAACATCCATATATTCGAGTAGGCACGATTGCATGTATGTACAGGGTTTATCCGAAAAGTAATAGGACTGATTTTCTTCCGCCGCGACTATACTTCGGAGAGTGCGCGCCGACTGAATTTGGTAGATGGCATTCCTATCTAACGGCTGGTCAGTTGTCTGCGAGCACCTGAAGAGTCAGGACAAACATTTTCGCGCGACGTGTTTCTGTGAATACTGCAAGCCGAAAATCCAGCGTTCGTTAGAGCAGAGGAACGTGATTATATTCTGTGTGAAAATCGGTAAATCTGCGACAGACGTTTGATACGATCTGGCTTACCAGATGTTACTTTAGAAAGAAGAGGGTGTGTTTCGGTGACAGTCGATTGGAAATTGCACCACGACAACAACCCGGCTCACACCGCCTTTCTTCTGAAGAGCTACCTAACCAAGGCCGGCATCCCAAACCTTCCGCAGACGCCGTACAAACGTATTGCATCGATTGGTTCAATAAATTTTTTTAAATCGACTCAGTCCTATTACTTTCCAGACAAACCCTGTATGAAAGTTAACAGTCGCAGCCGCGATAGAGTATAAAATGCAAATTCAATGATAAGATTCAACTGAACCGAATTAGTTAATTGAGTTCGTCGTATTATAACGCTTTTATCAGCTCCAACTGTATGTATGTATATTCGGAATTTCTTTAAATTCAAGATTTCTTAAGGTTTTAATACTTTTATACAAATTAAAAATAAAATATTAATTTTGTTAATAATTAAGGTCCATAAAATGTCTAATATGGTTGAATGCAGAGATAAAGATATGCCCGACTCACCTCTCATTGGAAGTGAGAGAGCAATTGCTAAGTGTCTACTGAACTAGATTGATGGTCAAAGATCAGGAGGTTTTGACGTTTAGCAATTGGAAACGAGGGAAACGATTTGAAATGTTAAAAAAAATAATAAGTAAACGGAGGGATTTGTTACATCGTTCAAGACAACTAATAAAAAATGTTAATCCATATGCGTCGTCAATATTTTCGGACATATACGAGATAGACGGACGAACACGTCTCGCCATAGTAATAATTTTGATATATACATATATAATTCTGTATCTCTCTCGCATAGTTTTAGGTGCTACCTCAACCTTTTTTTTTTTGCTGCGAGGGTATAAAAATTTCGTGTCAGAAGTCAACATTCATTATTCGACGAAATGAATGGATTAAAGTCACATTTGGTATTCCATTAACATTTAAATATGTCTTGGGCTCCTTTAACTTTTTTCCTCTATGTCAATTGGGCCTAACTAACACAAATAAATATACAGTAGACTCGCGGTAACGTGAACTATTAAAAACCGAGCGTGTTTACGTTTGCGAGGTTGTTCATGTTTTCGAAGGTATGATTTTTAAAATTTTTCAAATAACTCAAATTCATTTATTTTTACTTTATTTCAGATTGTAAAAACATGTAATTTATATGTTTAGGTTTTGTTAAGAAAAAAAACCTATTGAAGTTCGGCTTTTTCGCGGAGACGTTTAAGTACGCTGATATCTGTTGGACTTATATTTTCATCTTCCGCCCATTCCAAAGCTTTATTAAAAATGTTAATTGCTTCACTAGGCTCTATTCTTGTATGTGTTCTTTCAGATTACTATCCTCGCTTTCACTTTCATCACTATTCTATTGCGCGTTCTTGTTGGCAGTTAATTCGTAAAAAATCCTTTCTCTCAAAGTAGCTAATGGAATATCCTCATCACAGTCTTTTTCATCTTCTATAGAGCTTAAAATGTTCGTCCATCATTTTGCTATTGTTTCCTTTTCAAGACGTTGCCAAGCTAAATCTAAATAGCCAATAGCGTCTCTTAACGTCAATTTCTTTAGGGCTTCAATAACATCAGTCCCTGTGGCTACAATTGATGCCAAAAGACTGTTTCCGTAGAAAAGTTTTGTAAGTCGTATGGCATTTTGATTCATTGGCTGTATGAGTGGAGTGACATTAGGTGGCATAAACATTGCAGTTATTAACTCGTCATCTGATCTCAATTCATTTTCGGGAGGATGAGATGGAGCATTGTCTATCAACAGCAAAGCTTTATTGGGCAATCCTTGATCCTTTAAAAATTTCATGTAATAGTTTGAAATCACTAAAACTGATTTTTTAACCTGTGGTACAAACGAATGGTGAAACCAATGTTTAAAGATGGCAGCCGTCATCCATGACGACTTGGAGCAATTGTAGTCAATAGGAGAATCAAAATTTTTAAAAGAGCGAGGATTTTTTGCCTTCCCAATAACAAGAAGTTTAACTTTATGCACCCCTGTTCCGTTTGTACAAGCCTGTACGGCACGCTGTTTTTTCGTTTTTCTTCCAGGAGCATTTTTTTCTTGTGAGGATACGTATGTTCTGTCAGGTAGCAGCTTCCAAAATAGTCCCGATTCGTCTGCATTATATATTTGATCGTGCGACAGACCTAGCTCTTTAATTTTGGCTTGCAGCTTGTTTTTGAAAGGGTCCACAAGTTCAGGTCTAGAAGATAACTCTTCTCCACTTATTTTAATAAAACGCACATCATAACGCTTCTTAAAGCGTTGCAACCATCCATCATTCGCATTAAAATCGCTTTGAGTTTCTTTAATTTTTGAATGAAAATATTTAGCTTTTTCTTTAACTATCAATCCATTGACAGGGTAATTTTTTTGTCGCTGTTTAAGGAACCAACGCTAAAGCGTTTTTCTCATTTTAGAAAGTTCAGAACACTTCAAAGTCTTCCGCTTTCCAGGCCCAGAAAGTGTACTGTTAACACGTTTTAAAATGTTCTCTTTTTTTTGTTGATAGCGCAATTTGTTGATTTTGCAACACTGTACTGGTTTGCTAAGCTGGTTACGCTTGATCCTCCTTTTAATTTTTCTATTACATTAACTTTTTCCTTTAAAGACAAATATGTTGGTCGTTTTTGTGACATTTTTCACGAATAACTGTAGAGTAGATCACGCAAAGTCAGCAACGTGCACTAATTTTAATGCCAATCCACATCGATCCATCCCAGTATACTCATAAGCAATAATTTACGGGTATTCCCCGTTTTATAAAAACGATTCCCATAATTAACATACATATGTATGCATGTAGAAAAGAAAATAACGTTTTAAATGCATTTTAAATTTGTTCAAGTTATAAGGCTTTCTCACCGTGTTCACGCTACCGAGTAGTCAGTGTAAAAAAAATTATGTTCATGTTAGCCTTTGTTCACACAAGGCGGTGTTTTTGTTACCGCGAGTCTACTGTATTCATAATGTCAGTGCCGAGGAACAAACGATATCCAAAATTTCTGTTACCGAAAGAAAAATTGGCTAATTGGAGTAATCTTGGAAAGTTTTTTGAGATATCTCGCGCCAATGGCGATATATGCGATATAAATTCTACTACTAAGAAGTTATTTAATACATGGG
>JAPZAG010002886.1:0-13698 GCA_027475135.1 Bactrocera correcta | reverse complement strand
CGTTATAGTTTTGGCTTTATGTAAACTTCAGTAAGATAAAGAAGTTAATTACTTAAATATGTTAAACTAATGATTTGAAATTTCGATATCGATTGCTAAATGCGTATATACAAGAAAATCGCTTTATCCCTAAATAAAGTTTACGGAATTATTTTAAATGCACTGCCGTTAGCCGCCATGGATTTATGCCAACTTCAGTAAGATAAAGAGGGTTAATTAACTTAAATATGTTAAACTAATGATTTGAAGCATTTCGATATCGATTGCTAAATGCGTATATACAAGAAACTCGACTTTATACCTAAATATAAGATTACGTAATTCTTCTAAATGCTTTGCCTATATGCCGCTAAGATGTTTGTAGACTTCAGTACGATAAAGAGGGTTAATTAACTTAAATATGTTAAACTAATGATTTGAAGCATTTCGATATCGATTGCTAAATGTGTATATACAACAAAATCGACTTTATTCCTAAATATAAGATTACGAAATTCTCCCAAATGCACTGCCGTTATACCGTTATGGCTTTATGTAAACTTCAGTAAGATAAAGAAGGTTAATTAACTTAAATATGTTAAACTAATGATTTGAAAAATTTCGATATCGATTGCTAAATGCGTATATACAAGAAAATCAGCTTTATACGTAAATATAAGATTACGGAATTATTTTAAATGCACTGCCGTTACGCCGCCATGGATTTATGCCAACTTCAGTTCGTTAAAGAAGGTTTATTAACTTAAATATGTTTAACTGATGATTCGAAGCATTTCGATATCGTTTGCTAAATGAGTATATACAAGAAAATCGACTTTATACCTAAATATAAGATTACGGAATTCTTCCAAATGCACTGCCGTTATGCTGTTAAGGCTTTTCTAGACTTCAGTAAGATAAAGAGGGTTAATTAACTTAAACATGTTAAACTAATCATTTGAAGCATTTCGAAATCGATTGCTTAATGCATATATACAAGAAAATCGACTTTATACCTAAATATAAGATTACGGAATTCTTCCAAATGTACTGTCGTTATGCCGCCATGGCTTTATATCAACTTCAATGTGTTAAAGAAGGTTAATTAACTTAAACATGTTAAACTAATGATTTGAGGCATTTCGATATCGATTGCTAAATGTGTATGTACAAGAAAATCGACTTTATACCTAAATATATGATAACGGAATTCTTCTACATGCACTGCCGTTATGCCGTTAAGGAGTTTGTAGACTTCAGTAAGATAAAGGGGGTTAATTAACTTGAATATGTTAAACTAATGATTTGAGGCATTTCGGTATCGATTGCTAAATGTGTATACACAAGAAAATCGACTTTATACCTAAATATAAGATTACGGAATTCTTCCAAATGCACTGCCGTTACGCCGATAAGGCTTTTGTAGACTTTAGTAAGATAAAGAGGGTAAATTAGCTTAAATATGTTAAACTAATGATTTGAAGCATTTCGATATCGATTGCTTAATGTGTATATACAACAAAATCGACTTTATACCAAAATATAAGTATACGTAATTCTTCTAAGTGCTTTGCCGTTATGCCGTTAAGCCGTTTGTAGACTTCAGTAAGATAAGGAGGGTTAATTAACTTGAATATGTTAAACTAATGATTTAAAGCATTTCGATATCGATTGCTAAATGAGTATATACAAGAAAATCGACTTTATACCTAAATATAAGATTACGTAATTCTTCTAAATGCTTTGCTTATATGCCGCTAAGATGTTTGTAGACTTCAGTAAGATAACGAGGGTTAATTAACTTAAATACGTTAAACTAATGATTTGAGGCATTTCGATATCGATTGCTAAATGCGTATATACAAGAAAATCGACTTTATACCTAAATATATGATAACGGAATTCTTCTGAATGCACCGCCGTTATGCCGCTAAGGCTTTTTGTAGACTTCAGTAAGATAAAGAGGGTTAATTAGCTTAAATATGTTAAACTAATGATTTGAAGCATTTCGATATTGATTGCTAAAGGTGTATATACAACAAAATCGACTTTATACCTAAATATAAGATTATGTAATTCTTCTAAATGCTTTGCCGTTATGCCGTTAAGGCGTTTGTTGACTTCAGTAAGATAAAGGGGTTTTAATTAACTTAAATATGTTAAACTAATGATTTGAAGCATTTCGATATCGATTGCTAAATGAGTATATAAAAGAAAACCGACTTTATACCTAAATATAAGATTACGGAATTCTTCTACATGAACTGCCGTTATGCCGCCATGGCTTTGTGTTAACTTTAGTTCGTTTAAGATGGTTTATTAACTTAGATATGTTACACTAGTTATTTGAAGCATTTCGAAATCGATTGCTTAATGCATGTATACAAGAAAATCGACTTTCTACCTAAATATAAGATTACGGAATTCTTCCAAATGCACTGCCGTTATGCCGTTATGGCTTTATGTTAACTTTAGTTCGTTTAAGAAGATTTATTAACTTAGATATGTTACACTAGTTATTTGAAGCATTTCGAAATCGATTGCTTAATGCATATATACAAGAAAATCGACTTTTTACCTAAATATACGATTACGGAATTCTTCTAAATGCACTACCATTATGCCGTTATGGCTTTATGTTAACTTCAGTTCGTTAAAGAAGGTTTATTAACTTAGATATGTTACACCAGTTATTAGAAGCATTTCGATATCGATTGCTAAATGTGTATATACAACAAAATCGACTTTATACCTAAATATAAGATTATGAAATTCTCCCAAATGCACTGCCGTTATACCGTTATGGCCTTATGTAAACTTCAGTAAGATAAAGAGGGTTAATTAACTTAAGTATGTTAAACTAATGACTTGAGGCATTTCGATATCGATTGCTAAATGTGTATATACAACAAAATTGACTTTATACCTAAATATAAGCTTACGGAATTCTTCTAAATGCACTGCCGTTATGCCGTTATGGCTTTATGTTAACTTCAGTTCGTTAAAGAAGGTTTATTAACTTAGATATGTTACACCAGTTATTTGAAGCATTTCGAAATCGATTGCTTAATGCATATATACAAGAAAATCGACTTTATACCTTAATATAAGATTACGGAATTCTTCCAAATGTACTGTCGTTATGCCGCCATGGCTTTATATCAACTTCAATATGTTAAAGAAGGTTAATTAACTTAAATATGTTAAACTAATGATTTGAGGCATTTCGATATGGATTGCTAAATGTGTATATACAACCAAATCGACTTTATACCTAAATATATGATAACGCAATTCTTCTACATGCACTGCCGTTATGCCGTTAAGGCGTTTGTAGACTTCAGTAAGATAAAGGGGTTTAATTAACTTAAATATGTTAAACTAATGATTTGAGGCATTTCGATATCGATTGCTAAATGTGTATATACAAGAAAATCGACTTTATACCTAAATATAAGATTACGGAATTCTTCCAAATGCACTGCCGTTATACCGTTATGGCTTTATGCTAACTTCAGTTAGTTAAAGAAGGTTTATTACCTTAAATAGTTAAACCAGTTATTTGAAGCATTTCGATATCGATTGCTAAATGAGTGTATACAAGAAAATCGACTTTATACCTAAATATAAGATTACGGAATTCTTCCAAATGTACTGTCGTTATGCCACCATGGCTTTATATCAATTTCAATACGTTAAAAAAGGTTAATTAACTAAAATATGTTAAACTAATGATTTGAGGCATTTCGATATCGATTGCTAAATGTGTATATACAAGAAAATCGATTTTATACCTAAATATAAGATTACGGAATTTTTCCCAAAATGCACTGCCGTTACCCGATAAGGTTTTTGTAGACTTTAGTAAGAAAAAGAGGGTAAATTAGCTTAAATATGTTAAACTAATGATTTGAAGCATTTCGATATCGATTGCTTAATGTGTATATACAACAAAATCGACTTTATACCTAAATATAAGTATACGTAATTCTTCTAAGTGCTTTGCCGTTATGCCGTTAAGCCGTTTGTAGACTTCAGTAAGATAAAGGGGGTTAATTAACTTGAATATGTTAAACTAATGATTTGAGGCATTTCGGTATCGATTGCTAAATGTGTATACACAAGAAAATCGACTTTATACCTAAATATAAGATTACGGAATTCTTCCAAATGCACTGCCGTTACGCCGATAAGGCTTTTGTAGACTTTAGTAAGATAAAGAGGGTAAATTAGCTTAAATATGTTAAACTAATGATTTGAAGCATTTCGATATCGATTGCTTAATGTGTATATACAACAAAATCGACTTTATACCTAAATATAAGTATACGTAATTCTTCTAAGTGCTTTGCCGTTATGCCGTTAAGCCGTTTGTAGACTTCAGTAAGATAAGGAGGGTTAATTAACTTGAATATGTTAAACTAATGATTTAAAGCATTTCGATATCGATTGCTAAATGAGTATATACAAGAAAATCGACTTTATACCTAAATATAAGATTACGTAATTCTTCTAAATGCTTTGCTTATATGCCGCTAAGATGTTTGTAGACTTCAGTAAGATAACGAGGGTTAATTAACTTAAATACGTTAAACTAATGATTTGAGGCATTTCGATATCGATTGCTAAATGCGTATATACAAGAAAATCGACTTTATACCTAAATATATGATAACGGAATTCTTCTGAATGCACCGCCGTTATGCCGCTAAGGCTTTTTGTAGACTTCAGTAAGATAAAGAGGGTTAATTAGCTTAAATATGTTAAACTAATGATTTGAAGCATTTCGATATTGATTGCTAAAGGTGTATATACAACAAAATCGACTTTATACCTAAATATAAGATTATGTAATTCTTCTAAATGCTTTGCCGTTATGCCGTTAAGGCGTTTGTTGACTTCAGTAAGATAAAGAGGTTTAATTAACTTAAATATGTTAAACTAATGATTTGAAGCATTTCGATATCGATTGCTAAATGAGTATATAAAAGAAAACCGACTTTATACCTAAATATAAGATTACGGAATTCTTCTACATGAACTGCCGTTATGCCGCCATGGCTTTGTGTTAACTTTAGTTCGTTTAAGATGGTTTATTAACTTAGATATGTTACACTAGTTATTTGAAGCATTTCGAAATCGATTGCTTAATGCATGTATACAAGAAAATCGACTTTCTACCTAAATATAAGATTACGGAATTCTTCCAAATGCACTGCCGTTATGCCGTTATGGCTTTATGTTAACTTTAGTTCGTTTAAGAAGATTTATTAACTTAGATATGTTACACTAGTTATTTGAAGCATTTCGAAATCGATTGCTTAATGCATATATACAAGAAAATCGACTTTTTACCTAAATATACGATTACGGAATTCTTCTAAATGCACTACCATTATGCCGTTATGGCTTTATGTTAACTTCAGTTCGTTAAAGAAGGTTTATTAACTTAGATATGTTACACCAGTTATTAGAAGCATTTCGATATCGATTGCTAAATGTGTATATACAACAAAATCGACTTTATACCTAAATATAAGATTATGAAATTCTCCCAAATGCACTGCCGTTATACCGTTATGGCCTTATGTAAACTTCAGTAAGATAAAGAGGGTTAATTAACTTAAGTATGTTAAACTAATGACTTGAGGCATTTCGATATCGATTGCTAAATGTGTATATACAACAAAATTGACTTTATACCTAAATATAAGCTTACGGAATTCTTCTAAATGCACTGCCGTTATGCCGTTATGGCTTTATGTTAACTTCAGTTCGTTAAAGAAGGTTTATTAACTTAGATATGTTACACCAGTTATTTGAAGCATTTCGAAATCGATTGCTTAATGCATATATACAAGAAAATCGACTTTATACCTTAATATAAGATTACGGAATTCTTCCAAATGTACTGTCGTTATGCCGCCATGGCTTTATATCAACTTCAATATGTTAAAGAAGGTTAATTAACTTAAATATGTTAAACTAATGATTTGAGGCATTTCAATATGGATTGCTAAATGTGTATATACAACCAAATCGACTTTATACCTAAATATATGATAACGCAATTCTTCTACATGCACTGCCGTTATGCCGTTAAGGCGTTTGTAGACTTCAGTAAGATAAAGGGGTTTAATTAACTTAAATATGTTAAACTAATGATTTGAGGCATTTCGATATCGATTGCTAAATGTGTATATACAAGAAAATCGACTTTATACCTAAATATAAGATTACGGAATTCTTCCAAATGCACTGCCGTTATACCGTTATGGCTTTATGCTAACTTCAGTTAGTTAAAGAAGGTTTATTACCTTAAATATGTTAAACCAGTTATTTGAAGCATTTCGATATCGATTGCTAAATGAGTGTATACAAGAAAATCGACTTTATACCTAAATATAAGATTACGGAATTCTTCCAAATGTACTGTCGTTATGCCACCATGGCTTTATATCAATTTCAATACGTTAAAAAAGGTTAATTAACTAAAATATGTTAAACTAATGATTTGAGGCATTTCGATATCGATTGCTAAATGTGTATATACAAGAAAATCGATTTTATACCTAAATATAAGATTACGGAATTCTTCCAAATGTACTGTCGTTATGCCACCATGGCTTTATAATAACTTCAATACGTTAAAAAAGATTAATTAACTTAAATATTTTGAAGCATTTAGATATCGATTGCTAAATGTGTATATACAAAAAAATCGAATTTATACCTAAATATAAGATTACGGCCGCCATGGCTTTGTGTTAACTTCAGTGCGTTAAAGTAGGTTTGTTAACTTAAATATGTCAAACTAATGATTTCAAGCATTTCGATATCGATTGCTAAATGTGCATATACAACAAAATCGACTTTATACCTAAATATAAGATAACGTAATTCTTCTAAATGCTTTGCCGTTATGCCGCTAAGGCGTTTGTAGACTTCAGTAAGATAAAGAAGGTTAATTAACTTAAATATGTTAAACTAATGATTTGAGGCATTTCGATATCGATTGCTAAATATGTATATACAAGAAAATCGACTTTATACCTAAATATAAGATAACGTAATTCTTCTAAATGCTTTGCCGTTATGCCGCTAAGGCGTTTGTAGACTTCAGTAAGATAAAGATGGTTAATGAACTTAAATATGTTAAACTAATGATTTGAGGCATTTCGATATCGATTGCTAAATGTGTATATACAAGAAAATCGAATTTATACCTAAATATAAGATTACGGAGTTCTTCTAAATGCACTGCCGTTATGCAGTTATGGCTTTATGTTAAGTTCTGTTCGTTAAAGAAGGTTTATTAACTTAAATATGTTAAACTAATGATTTGAAGATTTTCGAAATCGACTGCTAAATGCATATATACAAGAAAATCGACTTTATACCTAAATATATGATTACGGAATTCTTCCAAATGTACTGTCGTTATGCCGCTATGGCTTTATATCACCTTCATTACGTTAAAGAAGGTTAATTAACTTAACTTGTTAAACTAATGATTTGAGGCATTTCGATATCGATTGCTTAATGTGTATATACAATAAAATCGACTTTATACCTAAATATAAGCTTACGGAATTCTTCTAAATGCACTGCCGTTATGCCGTTATGGCTTTATGTTAACTTCAGTTCGTTAAAGAAGGTTTATTAACTTAGATATGTTACGCTAGTTATTTGAAGCATTTCGAAATCGATTGCTTAATGCATATATACAGAAAAATCGACTTTCTACCTAAATATAAGATTACGGAATTCTTCCAAATGCACAGCCGTAACGCCGTTAAGGCTTTTGTAGGCTTTAGTAAGATAAAGAGGGTTAATTAGCTTAAATATGTTAAACTAATGATTTGAAGCATTTCGATATCGATTGCTAAATGTGTATATACAACAAAATCGACTTTATACCTAAATATAAGATTACGAAATTCTCCGAAATGCACTGCCGTTATGCCGCCATGGATTTATGCCAACTTCAGTTCGTTAAAGAAGGTTTATTAACTTAAATATGTTTAACTAATGATTTGAAGCATTCCGATATCGATTGCTATAAGAGTATATACAAGAAAATCGATTTTATGCCTAAATATAAGATTACGGAATTCTTCCAAATGCACTGCCGTTATGCTGTTAAGGCTTTTGTAGACTTTAGTAAGATAAAGAGGGTAAATTAGCTTAAATATGTTAAACTAATGATTTGAAGCATTTCGATATCGATTGCTAAATGTGTATGTACAAGAAAATCGACTTTATACCTAAATATATGATAACGGAATTCTTCTACATGCACTGCCGTTATGCCGTTAACCCATTACTGCTCACACCTAAAACCCGCTATGATAAGCTAATGAAATTTTAAGCAGACGTCTGTAATGCTATTAAAAGGGTAATTTCCAATTTTCAAAAAAATATCTCAAAAGATATGGGCGCGGCGGAGCGTATGATATATCATACATAAACGTATACGGAGACTTGCCTCTATGAAAATAAAATGTAAACATCACTATAACTTTTGAGTTCAAATTGACATCGTATTTATATATTTAATGACATATTCATTGTTAATTTTCAGATTTAGTTGCTGACTCAGTTTACATGATATTTGTAGAAACAGTTATCTGGGTGCAAGCCAAAATTACATTTCATGCATATAAATTTCGTACACTTTCCACAATTTTTGCATCGGCGCTGAGTTTTTGAGTAATTTACGTAGTGCTCGACTCCGTCGTATCTAGTTTCGTTTTCTCGTTTTCTCTTTCGTGATGAGACTGGATGAAAATCTATTGGCTTTGAAAGTATGCTCCTTGTAAGTCGTCGGATGAAGCCGAGAAGAGTAACTTGTGGATAAGCTTTCCGAAATAATATCCATAAATTTACAACGGCACCATTTAAGCAAAATCTGAAAATGGGCCAATACCATTTTCTTGACCGAATCCGAGTTCGGTACGCTGCCCTTTGCTGGTCAAAGAGATCGACTCCACCCATTCCCGAATTATACTCCTTGATAATGACTGGTTGCTTTACGTCTTGTCTGCGTTTCTGTTGTCGATCATATCTTTTGCATAATCCGGTTGTTGTCGTTATGTTGTCGTTTTTACAATTTGTTGCAATGGTGACATTATTGTTATCATTCCACCTAACTAGGGTAATATTTTTAGATTTTAGTGCTTCACAAGTACCACGGGGTTCTCTTTTCATGCTACTCAAAGGAGCATTTTCAATACGGTCCGACCGAATCGTTCCCACCACTGTTATATTTTTCTTATCAAACTCTTCTAATAATTTAAAACTATTGAAATAGTTATCTAGAAATACAGTGCTGTGTTCGGGAACTATGTCATAACATAAACTTTTTGTGACAGATAAACCTAAGGGCTCATTAGATCGAATCATGCCTTTTCCGGTGTACAAATCGAAGTTTAATAAATATCCTTCTGAAGTAGTCATACACCAAATTTTGTATCCATAGCGAATTGGTTTTCCTCGTATAAACTGCTTGAAAGAATGCTTACCAAAATACGGCTCCATCGATTCGTCTACAGAAAATGAAGTTCCAAAGGGTTTTCCAAGCTCTTTAAACTTTGTATTTAAATGATCAAGAACAGGCTGAACTTTGAAAGCCTTATTATTCGAATCAATTTGTGTATTATCATTGAAATGAAGGTAGCGATGTATTTTTTCAAATTTATTCCTCGCCATTGAACCTGCCACTAAATGATTGTACACATCACTTTCTGTCTCCCAGTACATGCGAGTAGCTGGAACCTTAAAATAAAAATGTTTAATTTACTCGTAACAAGTAAGCAAGTGAATTTGTGGTTCAGGTTAGTCACCTTGTTGTATCCACTTAGTATAAGGATGCCGAAATATGTGTATAACTCCTCAAGATTTACGGTGAAAGCTTCATCTCCTTTGTTTATGGCGTACTTAACAGTCTCTGATTGTATACATTCCATAAATTCGCTATCAAAAATTCTTTTAAAAAGTTGTATTGGACTTAAATCATTTTTCAAAATATCTGCTACAATGTCCGGAGTATGCTCGCGTATTGCTGTGATAGAACATTCACTTGCTTTTAGTACTATCTTGGACCATTTTCGGCAAATCTTCTTTTTTTTAGTTTTCCTTTGAGTTGAATTCCTTGAACGTGGGGCTAGTGAACTGCTCGCTTCATTTAGAAACTGTTGCTCCTCCACTTCTGAGTTATCAATTCTTATTTCACATGCCCTTTTAAGAACTCCACGACCCAAATCACCCAGTGTACCTTCATCGTCTTCATCTGCGTCATCGCAATCGGATAACTCCTGTTCTTCGGGGGGGAGCAAAGTCACATCAATAAAATTGGCATTATTGATGTTTTCTATAATCTCTGCATCATCGTCTTCATTTAAATCTTGGAGCCATCCAACTATCTCCTCAGTTGTTGCTTGTCTACAAGGAGATATTAGGAATGAATTTTCATATAGCAAAAACTGGGCTAGCGTTTACGTATGATAAAACATACACAATAGTTTACAAATAGTTAAAACACTTTCGGAGCTCAATTTTTCACTGCACTTTATATTCATTTGATAGCTTAGGGTTTTAGCTTTAAGTTTATGCACATTTAAAGTTATACAAATTCCTCGCTTACTATTTATAAAAATATAAACCTCACCTTCGAGTCATTATTCACTTTTCCGAAAAATGCTACGTAAATTGGCGCGAGAATTGTAAACAAATGAGCTTTAAGCGACAATTAAAAAGCTTTTCTAATGCAACAATACTTTTATCTCGCTCACACTGCAAATATAGAAAGCTTTTATTGCATTTCGGATTTTTGACGAATTTTTAAAAAAAGCTCTTTTTGCGTATGATACATCATACGTTGTCATTAATGGGTTAAGGCGTTTGTAGACTTCAGTAAGATAAAGGGGGTTAATTAATTTAAATATGTTAAACTAATGATTTGAGGCATTTCGATATCGATTGCTAAATGAGTATATACAAGAAAATGGACTTTATACCTAAATACAAGATAACGGAATTCTTCCAAATGCACTGCCGTTACGCCGATAAGGCTTTTGTAGACTTTAGTAAGATAAAGAGGGTAAATTAGCTTAAATATGTTAAACTAATGATTTGAAGCATTTCGATATCGATTACTAAAGGTGTATATACAACAAAATATACTTTATACCTAAATATAAGATTACGTAATTCTTCTAAATGCTTTGCCGTTATGCCGTTAAGCCGTTTGTAGACTTCAGTAAGATAAGGAGGGTTAATTAACTTAAATATGTTAAACTAATGATTTAAAGCATTTCGATATCGATTGCTAAATGAGTATATACAAGAAAATCGACTTTATACCTAAATATAAGATTACGTAATTCTTCTAAATGCTTTGCCTATATGCCGCTAAGATGTTTGTAGACTTCAGTAAGATAAAGAGGGTTAATTAACTTAAATTCGTTAAACTAATGATTTGAGGCATTTCGATATCGATTGCTAAATGTGTATATGCAAGAAAATCGTTTTTATACCTAAATATATGATAACGGAATTCTTCTGAATGCACTGCCGTTATGCCGCTAAGGCTTTTGTAGACTTCAGTAAGATAAAGAGGGTTAATTAGCTTAAATATGTTAAACTAATGATTTGAAGCATTTCGATATTGATTGCTAAAGGTGTATATACAACAAAATCGACTTTATACCAAAATATAAGATTACGGAATTCTTCTAAATGCACTGACGTTATGCCGCCATTGCTTTATGCCAACTTCAGTTCGTTAAAGAAGGTTTATTAACTTAGATATGTTACACCAGTTATTAAAAGCATTTCGAAATCGATTGCTTAATGCATATATACAAGAAAATCGACTTTATACCTAAGTATAAGATTACAGAATTCTTCCAAATGTACTGTCGTTATGCCGCCATGGCTTTATATAAACATCATTCTGTTAAAGAACGTTAATTAACTTAAATATGTTAAACTAATGATTCGAGGCATTTCGATATCGATTGCTAAATGTGTATATACAAGAAAATCGACTTTCTACCTAAATATAAGATTACGGAATTCTTCTAAATGCACTGACGTTATGCCGCCATTGCTTTATGCCAACTTCAATTCGTTAAAGAAGGTTTATTAACATAGATATGTTACACCAGTTATTAGAAGCATTTCGAAATCGATTGCTTAATGCATATATACAAGAAAATCGACTTTATACCTAAGTATAAGATTACGGAATTCTTCCAAATGTACTGTCGTTATGCCGCCATGGCTTTATGCCAACTTCATTATGTTAAAGAACGTTAATTAACTTAAATATGTTAAACTAATGATTCGAGGCATTTCGATATCGATTGCTAAATGTGTATATACAAGAAAATCGACTTTATACCTAAATATATGATAACGGAATTCTTCTGAATGCACTGCCGTTATGCCGCTAAGTCTTTTGTAGACTTCAGTAAGACAAAGAGGGTTAATTAGCTTAAATATGTTAAACTAATGGTTTGAAGCATTTCGATATCGATTGCTTAATGTGTATATACAACAAAATCGACTTTATACTTAAATATAAGATTATGTAATTCTTCTTAATGCTTTGCCGTTATGCCGTTATGGCGTTTGTAGACTTCAAAGATAAAGAGGGTTAATAAACTTAAATATGTTAAACCAATGATTTGAAGCATTTCGATATCGATTGCTAAATGTGTATATACAACAAAATCGACTTTATAACTAAATATAAGATTACGTAATTCTTCTAAATGCTTTGCCGTTATGCCGTTAAGCCGTTTGTAGACTTCGGTAAGATAAAGAGGGTTAATTAACTTAAATATGTTTAACTAATGATTTGAAGCATTTCGATATCGATTCCTAAATCAGTATATACAAGAAAATCGACTTTTTACCTAAATATAAGATTACGGAATTCTTCCAAATGCACTGTCGTTATGCCGCGATATCTTTACATGAACTTCAGTATGTTAAAGAAGGTTAATTAACTTAAATATGTTAAACTAATGATTTCAGGCATTTCGATATCGATTGCTAACTGTGTACATACAACAAAATCGACTTTATACCTAAATATAAGCTTACGGAATTCTTCTAAATGCACTTCCGTTATGCCGTTATGGCTTTATGTTAACTTCGGTTCGTTAAAGAAGGTTTATTAACTTAGATATGTTACACCAGTTATTTGAGGCATTTCGAAATCCATTGCTTAATGCATATATACAAGAAAATCGACTTTATACCTAAATATATAATAATGGAATTCTTCTACATGCATTGCCGTTATGCCGTTAAGGCGTTTGTAGACTTCAGTAAGATAAAGGGGGTTAATTAACTTAAATATGTTAAACTAATGATTTGAAGATTTTCGAAATCGATTGCTAAATGCATATACACAACAAAATCGACTTTATACCTAAATATAAGAATACGGAATTCTTCTAAATGCACTGCCGTTATGCCGTTATGGCTTTATGTTAACTTCAGTTTGTTTAAGAAGGTTTATTAACTTAGGTATGTTACACTAGCTATTTGAAGCATTTCAAAATCGATTGCTTAATGCATATATACAAGAAAATCGACTTTATACCTAAATATAAGCTTACGGAATTCTTCTAAATGCACTGCCGTTATGCCGCCATGGCTTTATGTTAACTTCAGTGCGTTAAAGAAGCTTTATTAACTTAAATA
>JAPZAG010000294.1:0-85940 GCA_027475135.1 Bactrocera correcta | reverse complement strand
CAAATCATTAGTTTAACATATTTAAGTTAATAAACCTTCTTTAACGCATTTAAGTCTACATAAAGCCGGGCGGATAACGGCATGCATTTAGAAAAATTTCCGTAATCTTATATTAGGTATAAATCGATTTTCTTGTATAAAACCATTTAGCAACGTTTTTAAATGCTTAAAACTTTAGTTTAACATATTTAAAATAAACCTTCTTTAACGATGAAGTTAAAAAGCCTTGCCGATAATGCATCTTTTGAAGAATCCTTTATCTTATATTTAGGTAAAAATTCATTTCTTGTATATACATTTAGCAACGATATCAAAATGCTCAACCATTAGTTTAACATATTTAAAAAAAACCCCTTTTTTAAACGATTGAAGTTAAAAACCCTCGGCATAAGCAGTCATTTGGAAAATTCCGTAATCTTATATTTAGGTATAAATCATTTTCTTGTATATACAATTTGAAACGATATCGAAATGCTTCAAATCATTAGTTTAACATATTTAAGTTAATAAACCTTTTTTAAACGCACTGAAGTCTACATAAAGCTAAGGCATAACGGCAGTGCATTTAGAAGAATTCCGTATCTTATATTTAGGTATAAAGTCGATTTTCTTGTATATACATTTAGCAATCGATATCGAAATGCTTCAAATCATTAGTTTAACATATTTAAGTTAATAAACCTTCTTTAACGATCTGAAGTTGAATAAAGCCATAACGCAGTGCATTTAGAAGAATTCCGTATCTTATATTTAGGTATAAAGTCGATTTTCTTGTATATATCATTTAGCATATCGATATCGAAATGCTTCAAACCATTAGTTTAACATATTTAAATAATTAACCTTCTTTAACGATTGAAGTTGACAAGCATCGGCAGTGAGTATTTGGAATAATTCGTAATCTTATATTTAGGTATAAAGTCGATTTTCTTGTATATACACATTTAGCAATCGATATCGAAATGCTTCAAACTCATTAGTTTAACATATTTAAGTTAATAAACCTTCTTTACGACTGAAGTGCCATAAGCAACGGCATAACGGCAGTGCATAGGAGAATTCCTAATCTTATATTTAGGTATAAATTCGATTTTCTTGTATATACATATTTAGCAATCGATATCGAAATGCTTCAAATCATTAGTTTAACATATTTAAGTTAATAAACCTTCTTTAACGTATCTGAAGTTGGGCATATAGCATAGGCATAACGCAGTGCATTTAGGAAGAATTCCGATAATCTTATATTTAGGTATAAAGTCGATTTTCTTGTATTATACATATTTAGCATCGATATCGAAATGCTTCAAATCATTAGTTTAACATATTTAAGTTAATAAACCTTCTTTAACGTACTGAAGTCTGACATAAAGCCTAACGGCATAACGGCAGTGCATTTAGAAGAATTCCGTAATCTTATATTTAGGTATAAAGTCGATTTTCTTGTATATATACATTTAGCAATCGATATCGAAATGCTTCAAATCATTAGTTTAACATATTTAAATAATTAACCTTCTTTAACGATGAAGTTGATATAAAGCCATAACGGCAGTACATTTGGAAGAATTCGTAATCTTATATTTAGGTATAAATCGATTTTCTTGTATATACTCATTTAGCAATCGATATCGAAATGCTTCAAATCATTTGTTTAACATATTTAAGTTAATAAACCTTCTTTAACGACTGAAGTTAACATAAAGCATGGGCATAACTGGCAGTGCATGTAGAAGAATTCCGTAATCTTATATTTAGGTATGAAGTCGATTTTCTTGTATATACTATTTAGCAATCGATATCGAAATGCTTCAAATCATTAGTTTAACATATTTAAGTTAATAAACTTCTTTAGCTTACTGAAGTTACATAAAGCCATGGCGGCATAATGGCAGTGCATTTAGAAGAATTCCGTAATCTTATATTTAGGTGATAAAGTCGATTTTCTTTATTTACACATTTAGCAATCGATATCGAAATGCTTCAAACCATTAGCTTAACATATTTAAAATAATTAACCTTCTTTAACGTATTGAAGTTGATACAAAGCCATGGCGGCATAATGACAGTACATTTGGAAGAATTCCGTAATCTTATATTTAGGTATAAAGTCGATTTTCTTGTATATACACTTTTAGCAATCGATATCGAAATGCTTCAAATCATTAGTTTAACATATTTAAGTTAATAAACCTTCTTTAACGCACTGAAGTCTACATAAAGCGTTAACGGCATAACGGCAGTGCATTTAGAAAAAATCCGTTATCTTATATTAAGGTATAAATTCGATTTTCTTGTATATACATATTTAGCAGTCGATATCGAAATGCTGCAAATCATGTGTTTAACATATTAAGATAATAAACATTTTTAGCTCACTAAAGTCTACTTAAAGCCTTAACGTATAACGGCAGTGCATTTAGAAGAATTCCGTAATCTTATATTCAGGTATAAAGTCGATTTTCTTGTATATACACATTTAGCAATCGATATCGAAATGCATCAAATCATTAGTTTAACATATTTAAGTTAATAAACCTTCTTTAACGCACTGAAGTCTACATAAAGCCTTGACGGTATAACTGCACTGCATTTAGAAGAATACCGTTATCTTATAGTTAGGTATAAATTCGACTTTCTTGTATATATTCATTTAGCAAGCGATATCAAAATGCTTCAAACCATTAGTTTAACATATTTAAAATAATTACCCTTCTTTAACGTATTGAAGTTGATACAAAGCCATGGCGGCATAATGACAGTACATTTGGAAGAATTCCGTAATCTTATATTTAGGTATAAAGTCTATTTTCTTGTATATACACATTTAGCAATCGATATCGAAATGCTTCAAATCATTAGTTTAACATATTTAAGTTAATAAACCTTCTTTAGCGCACTGAAGTCTACATAAAGCGTTAACGGCATAACGGCAGTGCATTTAGAAAAATTCCGTTATCTTATATTTAGGTATAAATTCGATTTTCTTGTATATACATATTTAGCTATCGATATCGAAATGCTTCAAATCATTAGTTTAACATATTTAAGTTAATTAGCCTTCTTTAACGTATTGAAGTTGATATAAAGCCATAACGACAGTACATTTGGAAGAATTCCGTAGTCTTATATTTAGGTATAAAGTCGATTTTCTTGTATATATGCATTAAGCATTCGATATCGAAATGCTTCAAATAACTGGTTTAACATATTTAAGTTAATAAACCTTCTTTAACGATCTGAAGTTGGCATAACGGCAGTGGATGTAGAATAATTACGTAATCTTATATTTAGGTATAAAGTCGATTTTCTTGTATATATACATTTAGATATCGATATCGAAATGCTTCAAATCATTAGTTTAACATATTAAGTTAATAAACATTTTTAGCTAACTGAGGTCTACATAAAGCCTTAACGGTATAACGGCAGTGCATTTAGAAGAATTCCGTAATGTTATAATTTTATATTTAGGTATAAATTCGATTTTCTTCTATATACACATTTAGCAAGCGATATCGAAATGCTTCAAATCATTAGTTTAACATATTTAAGTTAACTAATGCCATGGCGGCATAACGACAGTACATTTGGAAGAATTCCGTAGTTTTATATTTAGGTATAAAGTCGATTTTCTTGTATATATGCATTAAGCAATCGATATCGAAATGCTTTAAATAACTGGTTTAACATATTTAAGTTAATAAACCTTCTTTAACGAACTGAAGTTAATATAAAGCCATAACGACAGTGCATTTAGAAGAATTATGTAATCTTATATTTAGGTATGAATTCGATTTTCTTGTATATACTCATTTAGCAATCGATATCGAAATGCTTCAAATGATTAGTTTAACATATTTAAGTTAATAAAGCTTTTTTAACGCCTGAAGTTAACATAAAGCCATGGCGTCATAATGGCAGTGCATGTAGAAGAATTCCGTAATCTTATATTTAGGTATGTAGTCGATTTTCTTGGATTTACACATTTAGCAATCGATATCGAAAACCTTCAAATAACTGGTTTAGCATATTTAGGTTAATTAACCTTCTTTATCTTACTCAAGTTTAAATAAAGCCATAGCGGCATAACGGCATTATATTTGGGTGAATTCCGTATTCTTATATTTAGGTACAAAGTCGATTTTCTTGTATATACACATTTAGCAATCGATATCGAAATGCTTCAAATCATAAGTTTAACATATTTAAGTTAATTAATCCTCTTTGTCTTACTGAAGTCTACAAAAGCCTTAACGGCATAACGGCAGTGCATTTAGAAGAATTCCGTTATCTTATATTTAGGTATAAATTCGATTTTCTTGTATATACACATTAAGCAATCGATATCGAAATGCTTCAAATCATTAGTTTAACATATTTAAGTTAATTAACCTTCTTAAACGTATCGAAGGTGACACAAAGCCATGGCTGCATAACGGCAGTGCACTACGAAGAAATCCGTAGTCTTATATTTAGGTTTAGCCGCTAGAGCGTTAGCACAGTTGAAACAAAAATGTGACTATTGCCAAGCCCCTGATAGGAGTAGAAGAAAAATTGGGGACTTTCCTGAGAGCTCTTTAAATTATATAACCAATTCTTTATGTTTGACTCACCTCGTTGAAATAGTTTACCCGCTAGAGCGTTATCAAAAGTGAAACAAAAATGTGACTATGGCCAAGCCCCTGGTAGGAGTAGAAGAAAGATTGAACACTTTCCTGAAAGCTCTTTAAATTATCTAACCAATGCGTTATGTTTGACCCACCTCGTTCCAATAGTTTAGCCGCTAGAGCGTTATCAAAGTTGAAACAAAAATGTGACTATTGCCAAGCCCCTGGTAGGAGTAGAAGAAAAATTGGGGACTTTCCTTAAAGCTATTTAAATTATCTATCCAATGCTTTATGTTTGACTCACCTCGTTCCAATAGTTTAGCCTCAGAGCGTAAGCAAAATTGAAACAAAAATGTGACTTGTTCCAAGCCCCTGATAAGAATAGAAGAAAGATTGAAGACTTCCCTGAGAGCTCTTTAAATTATCTAACCAATGCTTAATGTTTGACCCACCTCTTTCCAATAGTTTAGCCGCTACAGCGTTAGCAAAGTTGAAACAAAAATGTGACTATTGCCAAGCCCCTGGTAGGAGTACAAGAAAAATTGGGGACTTTCCTGTGAGCTCTTTAAACTATCGAACAATTGCTTTTTGTTTGATTTAGCTCGTTCCAATAATTTAGCCGCAGAGCGTTAGCAATGTTGAAACAAAAATGTGACTATTGCCAAGCCCCTGGTAGGAGTAGAAGAAAAATTTGGTGCTTTCCTGAGAGCCCTTTAAATTATCTAGCAATGCTTTATGCTTGACTCCACCTCGTTCCAATAGTTTAGCCTCTAGAGCGTTATCAAAATTGAAACAAAAATGTGACTATTTTTCCAAGCCCCTGGTAAGAGTAGAAGAAAGATTGAAGACTTTCCTGAGAGCTCTTTAAATTATCTAACCAATGCTTTATGTTTTGACCCACCTCGTTCCAATAGTTTAGCCGCTAGAGCGTTAGCAAAGTTGAAACAAAAATTTGACTATTGCCAAGCCCCTTATAGGAGTAAAAGAAAGATTTTGAAAATGCTTTATGTTTGACCCACCTCGTTCCAATAGTTTAGCCGCAGAGCGTTATCAAAGTTGAAACAAAAATGTGACTATTGCCAAGCCCCTGATAGGAGAAAGATTGAAGACTTTCCTAGAGTTCTTTAAATTATCTAACCAATGCTTTATGTTTGACCCACCATCGTTCCAATAGTTTAGCCTCAGAGCGTTAGCAAAGTTGAAACAAAAATGTGACTATTGCCAAGCCCCTGGTAGGAGTAGAAGAAAGATTGAAGACTTTCCTGAGAGCTCTTTAAATTATCTAACCAATGCTTTATGTTTGACCCACCTCGTTTCAATAGTTTAGCCGCAGAGCGTTAGCAAAGTTGAAACAAAAATGTGACTATTGCCAAGCGCCTGGTAGAGAGAAGAAAGATTGAAGACTTTCCTGAAAGCTCTTTAAATTATCTAAAGCGTTTATGTTTGACCCACCTCGTTCCAATAGTTTAGCCGCTAGAGCGTTAGCAAAGTTGAAACAAAAATGTGACTATTGCCAAGCCCCTGGTAGGAGTAAAGAAAATTGAAGACTTTCCTTAGAGCTCTTTAAATTATCTAACCAATGCTTTATGTTTGACCCACCTCGTTCCAATAGTTTAGCCTCAGAGCGTTAGCAAAGTTGAAACAAAAATGTGACTATTGCCAAGCCCCTGATAGGAGTAAAGAAATTGAAGACTTTCCTGAGAGCTCTTTAAATTATCTAACCAATGCTTTATGTTTGACCCACCTCGTTCCAATAGTTTAGCCTCAGAGCGTTATCAAAGTTGAAACAAAAATGTGACTATTGCCAAGCCCCTGGTAGGAGTAAAAGAAAAATTGGGGACTTTCCTGAGAGCTCTTTAAATTATCTAACCAATGCTTTATGTTTGACCCACCTCGTTCCAATAGTTTAGCCTCAGAGCGTTAATAAAGTTGAAACAAAAATGTGACTATTGCCAAGCCCCTGATAGGAGTAGAAGAAAGATTGAAGATTTTGCTGAGACCCTCTTTAAATTATCTTACCAATGCTTTATGTTTGCCTCACCTCGTTCCAATAGTTTAGCCTCAGAGCGTTAGCAAAGTTGAAACAAAAATGTGACTATTGCCAAGCCCCTGGTAGGAGTAGAAGAAAGATTGAAGACTTTCCTGAGAGCTCTTTAAATTATCTAACCAAGGCTTTATGTTTGACCCACCTCTTTCCCTAATAGTTTAGCCGCTGGAGCGTTAGCAAAGTTGAAACAAAAATGTGACTATTGCCAAGTCCAATGGTAGGGCTAGAAGAAAAATTGGAGACTTTCCTGAGAGCTCTTTAAATTATCTAACCAACGCTTAATGTTTGACCCACCTCGTTCCAATAGTTTAGCCGCTAGAGCGTTAGCAAAGTTGAAACAAAAATGTGACTATTGCCAAGCCCCTGATAGGAGTAGAAGAAAAATTGGGGACTTTCCTGAGAGCCCTTTAAATTATCTTACCAATGTTTTATGTTTGACCCACCTCGTTCAATCTGTTTAGCCTCAGAGCGTTAGCAAATTTGAAACAAAAATGTGAGTAGGACTAAAAGAAAGATTGAAGACTTTCCTGAGAGCTCTTTAAATTATCTTACCAATGCTTTAAGTTTGACAACCTCGTTCCAATAGTTTAGCCTCAGAGCGTTAGCAAAGTTGAAACCAAAATGTGACTATTGCCAAGCCCCTGGTAGGAGTAGAAGAAAGATTGAAGACTTTCCTGAAAGCTCTTTAAATTATCTAACCAATGCTTTATGTTTGACCCACCTCGTTCCAATAGTTTAGCCTCAGAGCGTTAGCAAAGTTGAAACAAAAATGTGACTATACCCAAGCCCCTGGTAGGAGTAGAAGAAAGATTGAAGACTTTCCTGAGAGCTCTTTAAATTATCTAACCAAGCTTTATGTTTGACCCACCTCGTTCTAATAGTTTAGCCTAGAGCGTTATCAAAGTTGAAACAAAAATGTGACTATTCCCAAAAGCTTGGTAGAAATAGAAGAAAAATTGGGGACTTTCCTGAGAGCTCTTTAAATTATCTAACCAATTCTTAATGTTTGACCCACCTCGTTCTAATAGTTTAGCCGCTAAAGAGTTAGCAAAGTTAAACACAAACATGTGACTATTGCCAAGCATGTAGGAGTAGAGAAAAATTGGGGACTTTCCTGAGAGCCTTTAAATTATCTACCAATGTAGTTTGCCCACCTCGGACTATTGCCAAGCCATTGGTAGGAGTAGAAGAAAAATTGGGGACTTTCCTGAGAGCTCATTAAATTATCTAACCAATGCTTAACGTTTGACCCACCTCGTTCTAATAGTTTAGCCTCAGAGCGTTAGCAAAGTTGAAACAAAAATGTGACTATTGCCAAGCCCCTGGTAGGAGTAGAAGAAAGATTGAAGACTTTCCTGAGAGCTCTTTAAATTATCTAACCAATGCTTTATGTTTGACCCACCTCGTTCTAATAGTTTAGCCGCTAGAGAGTTAGCAAAGTTGAAACAAAAATGTGACTTTTGCCAAGCCCCTGATAGGAGTAGAAGAAAGATTGAAGACTTTCCTGAGAGCTCTTTAAATATCTAACCAATGCTTTATGTTTGACCCACCTCGTTCAATAGTTTAGCCCTAAAGAGTTTTTTTTTTTTTTTTTTTTTTTTTTTTTTTTTTTTTTTTTTTTTTTTTTTTATCTTACCAATGCTTAACGTTTGACCCACCTTGTTCCAATAGTTTAGCCCAGAGCGTTAGCAAAGTTGAAACAAAAATGTGACTATTGCCAAGCCCTGTAGGAGTAGAAGAAAAATTGGGGACTTTCCTGAGAGCTCTTTAAATTATCTAACCAATGCTTAACGTTTGACCCACCTCGTTCAATAGTTTAGCCTCAGAGCGTTAGCAAAGTTGAAACAAAAATGTGACTATTGCCAAGCCCCTGATAGGAGTAGAAGAAATTGAAGACTTTCCTGAGAGCTCTTTAAATTATCTTACCAATGTTTTATGTTTGACCCACCTCGTTCAATAGTTTAGCCTCAGAGCGTTACAAAGTTGAAACAAAAATGTGACTATTGCCAAGCCCCTGGTAGGAGTAGAAGAAAGATTGAAGACTTTCCTGAGAGCTCTTTAAATTATCTAACCAATGCTTTATGTTTGACCCACCTCGTTCCAATAGTTTAGCCGCTAGAGCGTTACAAAGTTGAAACAAAAATGTGACTATCCCAAGCCCCTGGTAGGAGTAGAAGAAAGATTGAAGACTTTCCTGAGAGCTCTTTAAATTATCTAACCAAGGCTTTATGTTTGACCCACCTCGTTCTAATAGTTTAGCCTCAGAGCGTTATCAAAGTTGAAACAAAAATGTGACTATTGCCAAACGCTTGAAGAAATAGAAGAAAAATTGGGGACTTTCCTGAGAGCTCTTCAAATTATCTAACCAATTCTTAATGTTTGACCCACCTCGTTCTAATAGTTTAGCCGCTAAAGAGTTAGCAAAGTTGACACAAACATGTGACTATTGCCAAGCCATTGGTAGGAGTAGAAGAAAAATTGGGGACTTTCCTGAGAGCTCATTAAATTATCTAACCAATGCTTAACGTTGACCCACCTCGTTCTAATAGTTTAGCCTCAGAGCGTTAGCAAAGTTGAAACCAAAATGTGACTATTGCCAAGCCAATGGTAGGAGTAGAAGAAAGATTGAAGACTTTCCTGAGAGCTCTTTAAATTATCTAACCAATGCTTAACGTTTGACCCACCTCGTTCCAATAGCTTAGCCGCTAGAGCGTTAGCAAAGTTGAAACAAAAATGTGACTATTGCCAAGCTCCTGATAGGAGTAGAAGAAAAATTGGGGACTTTCCTGAGAGCTCTTTAAATTATCTAACCAATGCTTAATGTTTGACCCACCTCGTTCCAATAGTTTAGCCGCTAGAGCGTTAGCAAAGTTGAAACAAAAATGTGACTATTGCCAAGCCCCTGATAGGAGTAGAAGAAAAATTGGGGACTTTCCTGAGAGCCCTTTAAATTATCTTACCAATGATTTATGTTTAACCCACCTCGTTCTAATAGTTTAGCCGCTAAAGAGTAAGCAAAGTTGAAACAAACATGTGACTATTGCCAAGCCAATGGTAGGAGTAGAAGAAAAATTGGGGACTTTCCTGAGAGCTCTTTAAATTATCTAACCAATGCTTAACGTTTGACCCACCTCGTTCCAATAGTTTAGCCGCTAGAGCGTTAGCAAAGTTGAAACAAAAATGTGACTATTGCCAAGCCCCTGATAGGAGTAGAAGAAAAATTGGGGACTTTCCTGAGAGCTCTTTAAATTATTTTACCAATGTTTTATGTTTGACCCACCTCGTTCTAATAGTTTAGCCGCTAAAGAGTTAGCAAAGTTGAACAAACATGTGACTATTGCCAAGCCAATGGTAGGAGTAGAAGAAAAATTGGGGACTTTCCTGAGAGCTCTTTAAATTATCTAACCAATGCTTTATGTTTGACCCACCTCGTTCCAATAGTTTAGCCGCTAGAGCGTTATCAAAGTTGAAACAAAAATGTGACTATTGCCAAGCCCCTGGTAGGAGTAGAAGAAAGATTGAAGACTTTCCTGAGAGCTCTTTAAATTATCTAACCAATGCTTTATGTTTGACCCACCTCGTTCCAATAGTTTAGCCTCAGAGCGTTAGCAAAGTTGAAACAAAAATGTGACTATTGCCAAGCCCCTGGTAGGAGTAGAAGAAAGATTGAAGACTTTCCTGAGAGCTCTTTAAATTATCTAACCAAGCTTTATGTGTGACCCACCTCGTTCTAATAGTTTAGCCTCTAGAGCGTTATCAAAGTTAGAACAAAAATGTGACTATTGCCAAGCCCTTGGAAGAAGTAGAAGAAAAATTGGGGACTTTCCTGAGAGATCTTTAAATTATCTAACCAATGCTTAATGTTTGACCCACCTCGTTCTAATAGTTTAGCCGCTAGAGAGTTAGAAAGTTGAAACAAAAATGTGACTTTTGCCAAGCCCCTGATAGGAGTAGAAAAAAGAGTGAAGATTTTTCTAAGAGCTCTTTAAATTATCTAACCAATGCTCTATGTTCGACCCACTTCGTTCAAATAGTTTAGCCTCAGAGCGTTAGCAAAGTTGAAACAAAAATGTGACTATTGCCAAGCCCCTGATAGGAGTAGAAAAAAGAGTGAAGACTTTCCTGAGAGCTCTTTAAATTATCTTACCAATGCTTTAAGTTTGACAACCTCGTTCCAATAGTTTAGCCTCAGAGCGTTAGCAAAGTTGAAACCAAAATGTGACTATTGCCAAGCCCCTGGTAGGATTAGAAGAAAGATTGAAGACTTTCCTGAAAGCTCTTTAAATTATCTAACCAATGCTTTATGTTTGACCCACCTCGTTCCAATAGTTTAGCCGCTAGAGCGTTATCAAAGTTAGAACAAAAATGTGACTATTGCCAAGCCCCTGGTAGGAGTAGAAGAAAGATTGAAGACTTCCCTGAGAGCTCTTTAAATTATCTAACCAAAGCTTTATGTGTGACCCACCTCGTTCTAATAGCTTAGCCTCAGAGCGTTCTCACACCTCACACATAAATCATTGGTTATATAATTTAAAGAGCTCTCAGGAAAGTCTTCAATCTTTCTTCTACTCCTATCAGGGGCTTGGCAATAGTCACATTTTTGTTTCAACTTTGCTAACGCTCTGAGGCTAAACTATTTGAACGAAGTGGGTCGAACATAGAGCATTGGTTAGATAATTTAAGAGCTCCTAGGAAAGTCTTCAATCTTAATTCTACCCCTACCAGGGGCTTGGCAATATTCACATTTTTGTTTCAACTTTGCTAACGCTCTGAGGCTAAACTATTTGAACGAGGTGGGTCGAACATAAAGCATTGGTTAGATAATCTAAAGAGCTCTCAGGAAAGTCTTCAATCTTTCTTCTACTCCTACCAGGGGCTCGGCAATAGTCATATTTTTGGTTCAACTTTGCTAACGCTCTAGCGCCTAAACTATTGGAACGAGGTGGGTAAAACATAAAGCATTAGTCAGATAAATTAAAGAGCTCTTAGGAAAATCTTCAATCTTTCTTCTACTCCTACCAGGGGCTTGGCAATAGTCACATTTTTGTTTCACTTTTGATAACGCTCTAGCGGCTAAACTTTTGGAACGAGGTGGGTCAAACATAAAACATTGGTTAGATAATTTAAAGGGCTTTTAATAAAGTCTTTAATCTTTCTTCTGCTCCTACCAGGCGCTTGGCAATAGTCACATTTTTGTTTCAACTTTGCTAACGCTCTGAGGCTAAACTATTTGAACGAGGTGGGTCGAACATAAAGCATTGGTTAGATAATTTAAAGAGCTCTCAGGAAAGTCTTCAATATTTCTTCTACTCCTACCAGGGGCTTGGCAATAGTCACATTTTTGTTTCACTTTTGATAGCGCTCTAGCAGGTAAACTATTTGAACGAGGTGAGTCAAACATAAAGCATTGGTTAGATAATTTAAAGAGCTCTCAGGAAAGTCTTCAATCTTTCTTCTACTCCTACCAGGGGCTTGGCAATAGTCACATTTTGGTTTCAGCTTTGCTAACGCTCTGAGGCTAAACTATTGGAACGAGGTTGTCAAACTTAAAGCATTGGTAAGATAATTTAAAGAGCTCTCAGGAAAGTCTTCACTCTTTTTTCTACTCCTATCAGTGGCTTGGCAATAGTCACATTTTTGTTTCAACTTTGCTAACGCTCTGAGGCTAAACTATTTGAACGAAGTGGGTCGAACATAGAGCATTGGTTAGATAATTTAAAGAGCTCTTAGAAAAATCTTCAATCTTTCTTCTACTTCTATCAGGGTCTTGGCAATAGTCACATTTTTGTTTCAACTTTGCTAATGCTCTAGCGGCTAAACTATTGGAACGAGGTGGGTCAAACATAAAGCATTGGTTAGATAATTTAAAGAGCTCTCAGGAAAATCTTCAATCTTTCTTCTACTCCTACCAGGCGCTTGGCAATAGTCACATTGTATTGTCACATGTTCCTATAGTTTAGCCTCAGAGGCTAAAGAGCTTTCAGGAAAGTCTTCAATCTTTCTTCTGCTCTAACCAGGCGCTTGGCAATAGTCACATTTTTGTTTCAACTTTTCTAACGCTCTAGTGGCTAAACTATTGAAACGAGGTGGGCCGAACTTAAAGCATTGGTTAGATAACTTAATAACCATAACTATTTGAACGAGGTGGGTCAAGCATAAAGCATTGGTTAGATAATTTAAAGAGCTCTCAGGAAAGTCTTCAATTTTTTTTTTTACTCCTACCAGGCGCTTGGCAATAGTGGCTAATTTATTGAAACGAGGTGGGTCGAACATAAAGCATTGGTTAGATAATTTAAACTAATGAGTTGAACCATCTCGATATTGATTGCTAAATGTCTATATACAGCAAAATCGACTTTATACCTAAATATAAGATAACGAAATTCTTCCAAATGCAATGCCGTTATACCGTTATGGCTTTACGTAAACTTCAGTCAGATAAAGAAGATTAATTAACTTAAATATGTTAAACTAATGAATTGAAGCATCTCGATATCGATTGCTAAATGTGTATATATAACAAAATCGACATTATACCTAAATATAAGTTTACAGAATTCTTCCAAATGCACTGGCGTTATACCGTTATGGCTTTACGTAAACTTCAGTCAGATAAAGAAGGCTAATTAACTTTAATATGTTAAGCTAATGATTTGAAGCATCTCGATATCGATTGCTAAATGTGTATATACAACAAAATCGACATTATACCTAAATGTAAGACAACGGAATTCTTATAAATGCACTGCCGTTACGCCGTTAAGGCTTTATGTAGATTTCAGTAAGACAGAGAGGCTTAATTAACTTAAATATGTTAAACTAATGATTTGAAGCATTTCGATATCGATTGCTAAATGTGTATATACAAGAAAATCGACTTTATACCTAAATATAAGACTACGGAATTCTTCTAAATGCACTCCCGTTATGCCGCCATGGCTTTACGTAAACTTCAGTAAGAAAATAAGGTTATTTAGCTTAAATATGTTAAACTAATGATTTGAAGCATCTCGATATCGATTGCTAAATGTGTATATACATCAAAATCGACATTATACCTAAATATAAGTTAACGGAATTCTTCCAAATGCACTGGCGTTATACCGTTATGGCTTTATGTAAACTTCAGTCAGATAAAGAAGGTTAATTAACTTAAATATGTTAAACTAATGATTTGAAGCATTTCGTTATCAATTGCTAAATGAGTATATACAAGAAAATCGACTTTATACCTAAATATAAGATTACGGAATTCTTATAAATGCACTGCCGTTATGCCGTTAAGGCGTTATGTAGATTTCAGTAAGACAGAGAAGACTTAATTAACTTAAATATGTTAAACTAATGATTTGAAGCATCTCGATATCGATTGCTAAATGTGTATATACAACAAAATCGACATTATACCTAAATATAAGACAACGGAATTCTTATAAATGCACTGCCGTTATGCCGTTAAGGCTTTATGTAGATTTCAGTAAGACAGAGAGGCTTAATTTACTTAAATATGTTAAACTAATGAGTTGAACCATCTCGATATCGATTGCTAAATGTGTATATACAACAAAATCGACTTTATACCTAAATATAAGATAACGGAATTCTTCCAAATGCGCTGCCGTTGTACCGTTATGGCTTTACGTAAACTTCAGTAAGAAAATAAGTTTAATTAACTTAAATATGTTAAACTAATGATTTGAAGCATCTCGATATCGATTGCTAAATGACTATATACATCAAAATCGACATTATACCTAAATATGAGTTAACGGAATTCTTCCAAATGCACTGGCGTTATACCGTTATGGCTTTATGTAAACTTCAGTCAGATAAAGAAGGTTAATTAACTTAAATATGTTAAACTAATGATTTGAAGCATTTCGTTATCAATTGCTAAATGAGTATATACAAGAAAATCGACTTTATACCTAAATATAAGATTACGGAATTCTTATAAATGCACTGCCGTTATGCCGTTAAGGCGTTATGTAGATTTCAGTAAGACAGAGAGACTTAATTAACTTAAATATGTTAAACTAATGATTTGAAGCATCTCGATATCGATTGCTAAATGTGTATATACAACAAAATCGACATTATACCTAAATATAAGACAACGGAATTCTTATAAATGCACTGCCGTTATGCCGTTAAGGCTTTATGTAGATTTCAGTAAGACAGAGAGGCTTAATTTACTTAAATATGTTAAACTAATGAGTTGAACCATCTCGATATCGATTGCTAAATGTGTATATACAACAAAATCGACTTTATACCTAAATATAAGATAACGGAATTCTTCCAAATGCGCTGCCGTTGTACCGTTATGGCTTTACGTAAACTTCAGTAAGAAAATAAGTTTAATTAACTTAAATATGTTAAACTAATGATTTGAAGCATCTCGATATCGATTGCTAAATGACTATATACATCAAAATCGACATTATACCTAAATATGAGTTAACGGAATTCTTCCAAATGTACTGTCGTTATGCCGGCAAGGCTCTTTATCAACTTCAATACGAAAGAAAATTAACTTAAATATGTTTAACTAATGATTTGAAGCATTTCGATATCGCTTGCTAAATGTGTATATACAAGAAAATCGAATTTATAAATAAATATAAAATTATAACATTACGGAATTCTTCTAAATGCACTGCCGTTATACCGCTAAGGCTTAATGTAGACTTCAGTAAGCTAAAAAATGTTTATTAACTTAAATATGTTAAACTAATGATTTGAAGCATCTCGATATCGATTGCTAAATGACTATATACATCAAAATCGACATTATACCTAAATATGAGTTAACGGAATTCTTCCAAATGCACTGGCGTTATACCGTTATGGCTTTATGTAAACTTCAGTCAGATAAAGAAGGTTAATTAACTTAAATATGTTAAACTAATGATTTGAAGCATTTCGTTATCAATTGCTAAATGAGTATATACAAGAAAATCGACTTTATACCTAAATATAAGATTACGGAATTCTTATAAATGCACTGCCGTTATGCCGTTAAGGCGTTATGTAGATTTCAGTAAGACAGAGAGACTTAATTAACTTAAATATGTTAAACTAATGATTTGAAGCATCTCGATATCGATTGCTAAATGACTATATACATCAAAATCGACATTATACCTAAATATGAGTTAACGGAATTCTTCCAAATGCACTGGCGTTATACCGTTATGGCTTTATGTAAACTTCAGTCAGATAAAGAAGGTTAATTAACTTAAATATGTTAAACTAATGATTTGAAGCACTTCGTTATCAATTGCTAAATGTGTATGTACAAGAAAATCGACTTTATACCTAAATATAAGATTACGGAATTCTTCTAAATGCACTGCCGTTATGCCGCCATGGCTTTATGCCAATTTCCGTTCGTTAAAGAAGGTTAATTAACTTAAATATGTTAAACTAATGATTTGAAGCATTTCGATATCGATTGCTAATTGTGCATATACAAGAAAATCCACTTTATGCATAAATATAAGACTACGGAATTCTTCCAAATGGAGTGCCGTTATGGCTTTTTGTCAACTTCAGTTCAACCAGTTATCTGAAGCATTTCGATATCGATTGCGAAATGTATATACAAGAAAATCGACTTTATACCTAAATATAAAATTATAACGTTACGGAATTCTTCTAAATGCACTGCCGTTATACCGTCATGGCTTTATGTACGCCTCAGTATGCTAAAAAATATTTATTAACTTAATATGTTAATATGTTAAACTAACGATTTGAAGCATTTCGATATCGATTGCTAAATGTGTATATACAAATATTCGACTTTATACCTAAATATAAGATAACGGAGTTCTTCTAAATGCACTGCCGTTATGGCTTTATGTTAACTTCAGATCGTTAAAGAAGGTTCATTAACTTAAATATGTTAAACCAGTTATTTGAAGCATTTCGAAATCGATTTCTTAATGCATATATACAAGAAAATCGACTTTATACCTAAATATAAGATTACGGAATTCTTCCAAATGTACTGTCGTTATGCCGCCATGGCTTTATATCAACTTCAATACGTTTAAGAAGGTTAATTAACTTAAACATGTTAAAAAAATGATTTGAAGCATTTCTATATCGATTGCTAAATGTGTATATACAACAAAATCGACTTTTTACCCAAATATAAGATTACGGAATTCTTCCAAATGCACTGCCGTTATACCGTTATGGCTTTATGTAAACTTCAGTAAGATAAAGAAGGTTAATTAATTTAAATATGTTAAACTAATGATTTGAAGCATTTCGATATCGATTGCTAAATGTGTATATACAAGAAAATCGACTTTATACCTTAATACAAGATTACGGAATTCTTCTAAATGCACTACCGTTATGTTTTATGGCTTTATGTTAACTTCTTAAGGCTTTTGTATACTTCAGTAAGATAAAGAGGGTTAATTAACTCAAATATGTTAAACTAATGATTTGAAGCATTTCGATATCGATTGCTAAATGTGTATATACAAGAAAATCCCTAAATAAATATGTTAAACTAATGAGGAGGATGGGGTCATGTGTAGAAGTTCACGCAAGTGAGGAAAGTTTTCTGATCGCCATTCACTTGGGAGTGGCTAGAAACGATTCTTTTACATATGACTCAGGCAGTTCACGAATTCCGGTCTTTGACCAAGTATCCTCTGGGTAGCCTAAGAACATCCGTTTGAAGGCGAGCTAAAGTGAGAAGGCGAAACACCCCTGCATAGGGTTGTGCGCTGGGTTTGGGACCCGCCACGTAAAAAAAACTCCGCCAATGAAAAAGCACAAACAGCCTCGGATGAGGGCCCCCCCGTTTGATGACGACCATGGCAAACGAAATGAGGACTATGATTTGAGGGCATGCACCTGGAATGTCCGGTCCCTTAATTGGGAAGGTGCCGCTGCCCAGCTGGTATATGTCCTCGTAAAGATAAAGGCTGACATCACCGCCGTCCAAGTAATGCGATGGACGGGACAAGGACAGAGACGAGTAGGACCTTGTGACATTTACTACAGTGGCCATATAAAGGAGCGCAAGTTTGGTGTAGATTCGTGGGTGGGAGAGAGACTCCGTCGCCGAGTACTATCATTCACTCCGGAGAATGAACGTCTACCCACAATCCTCAAAGCGAGGTCTTTAAAGTATCCCTGAGCGCCCACGCCCCGACGGAAGAGAAGGACGATGTGACCAAAGATGCCTTTTATGAGTGCTTGGAGCGCACTTATGAGAGATGCCCCCGCCACGATGTCAAAATCGTGCTTGGCGACTTCAACGCCAGGGTGGGCAAAGAAGGTATCTTTGGCACTACGGTCGGTAAATTCAGCCTCCACGAGGAAACATCCCCAAATGGGTTGAGGCTGATCGACTTCGCCGGGGCCCGAAATATGGTTATCTGTAGTACTAGATTCCAGCATAAGAAGATACATCAAGCTACCTGGCTGTCTCCGGATCGAAAAACCACCAACCAGATCGATCATGTTGTGATAGACGGAAGACACGTCTCCAGTGTTTTAGATGTGCGTGCGCTCCGAGGTCCTAACATCGACTCGGACCAACAAACACAAGGAAGGTTCGACGTCGAGAAGCTGCAATCACAACAGACAGCCGAACGATTTTCTACTCGGCTTGCACTCCTGCTCTCTGAGAGCACTCGTCAACAACTCGGTATAAGGGAGCTGTGGGACGGCATTTCAAACTCCTTACGTACAGCTGCAACCGAAACCATTGGTTTTCGGAAAGTGCATAAGGAACAGCTGGTACGACGAGGAGTGCCGTGTCGCAGCGGAGAGAAAACAGGCTGCCTACCTCGCAACGTTACGATCGACCACAACACGTGCGGGATGGGATAGATACCGAGAGTTGAAGAGGGAAGCGAGACGCATTTGTAGACAGAAAAAGAAAGAGGCCGAAATGCGTGAGTACGAAGAGCTTGATAAGCTGGCCGACAGGGGTAATGCTCGAAAATTCTACGAAAAGATGCGGCGGCTTACAGAAGGTTTCAAGACCGGAGCATACCCTTGTTGAACCCCTCAAAGTGATCTAGCCACCGATGCCCAGAGCATACTTAAATTATGGAGGGAACACTTCTCCAGCCTGCTGAATGGCAGTGAACGCACAACACCAGGAGAAAGCGAACCCGATACCCCAATCGATGACGATGGAGCAGACGTTCCATTGCCCGACCATGAAGAAGTTCGAATAGCAATTGCCCGCCTGAAAAACAACAAAGCGGCAGGGGCCGATGGATTGCCGGCCGAGCTATTCAAACACGGCGGCGAAGAGCTGATAAGGTGCATGCATCAGCTTCTTTGCAAAATATGGTCGGACGAAAGTATGCCCAACGATTGGAATTTAAGTGTGCTATGCCCAATCCACAAAAAAGGAGACCCCACAATCTGCGCCAACTACCGTGGGATTAGCCTCCTCAACATCGCATATAAGGTTCTGTCGAGCGTATTGTGTGAAAGATTAAAGCCCACTGTCAACAAACTGATTGGACCTTATCAGTGTGGCTTTAGACCTGGTAAATCAACAACCGACCAGATATTCACGATGCGCCAAATCTTGGAAAAGACCCGTGAAAGGAGAATCGACACACACCACCTCTTCGTCGATTTCAAAGCTGCTTTCGACAGCACGAAAAGGAGCTGCCTTTATGCCGCGATGTCTGAATTTGGTATCCCCGCAAAACTAATACGGCTGTGCAAGCTGACGTTAAGCAACACGAAAAGCTCCGTCAGAATCGGGAAGGACCTCTCCGAGCCGTTCGATACCAAACGAGGTTTCAGACAAGGCGATTCCTTATCGTGCGAATTTTTCAACCTGCTTCTGGAGAAAATAATTCGAGCTGCAGAACTCAACAGAAAAGGTACCATTTTCTATAAGAGTGTACAACTGCTGGCGTATGCCGATGATATTGATATCATCGGCCTCAACACCCGCGCCGTTAGTTCTGCTTTCTCCAGACTGGACAAGGAAGCAAAAGAAATGGGTCTGGCAGTGAACGAGGGCAAGACGAAATATCTCCTGTCATCAAACAAACAGTCGTCGCACTCGCGACTTGGCACTCACGTCACTGTTGACAGTCATAACTTTGAAATTGTAGATAATTTCGTCTATCTTGGAACCAGCGTAAACACCACCAACAATGTCAGCCTAGAAATCCAACGCAGGATAACTCTTGCCAACAGGTGCTACTTCGGACTAAGTAGGCAATTGAGAAGCAAAGTCCTCTCTCGACAAACAAAAACCAAACTCTATAAGTCACTCATAATTCCCGTCCTGCTATATGGTGCAGAGGCTTGGACGATGTCAACAACGGATGAGTCGACGTTGCGAGTTTTCGAGAGAAAGTTTCTGCGAAAGATTTATGGTCCTTTGCGCGTTGGCCACGGCGAATATCGCATTCGATGGAACGATGAGCTGTACGAGATATACGACGACATTGACATAGTTCAGCGCATTAAAAGACAGCGGCTACCCTGGATAGGTCATGTTGTCCGGATGGATGAAAACACTCCAGCTCTGAAAGTATTCGACGCAGTACCCGCCGCGGGAAGCAGAGGAAGAGGAAGACCTCCAATCCGTTGGAAGGACCAAGTGGAGAAGGACCTGGCCTCGCTTGGAATATCCAATTGGCGCTAAGTAACGAAGAGAAGAAACGACTGGCGCGCTGTTGTTGAATCGGCTATAATCGCGTAAGCGGTGTCTACGCCAGTAAAGAAGAAGAATGATTTGAAGCATTTCGATATCGATTGCTAAATGAGTATATACAAGAAAATCGACTTTATACCTAAATATAATATTAATTAATTCTTCTAAATGCACTACCGTTATGCCGTTAAGGCTTTTGTAGACTTCATTAAGATAAGAGAGGGTTAAATAACTTAAATATGTTAAATTAACGATTTGAAGCATTTCGATATCGATTGCTAAATGTGTATATACAACATAATCGACTTTATACCTAAATATAAGATAACGGAGTTCTTCTAAATGCACTGCCGTTATACCGTTATGGCTTTATGTTAACTTCAGATCGTTAAAGAAGGTTTATTAACTTAAATATGTTAAACCAGTTATTTGAAGCATTTCGAAATCGATTTCTTAATGCATATATACAAGAAAATCGACTTTATACCTAAATATAAGATTACAGAATTCTTCCAAATGTACTGTCGTTATGCCGCCATGGCTTTATATCAACTTCAATACGTTTAAGAAGGTTAATTAACTTAAACATGTTAAACAAATGATTTGAAGCATTTCGATATCGATTGCTAAATGTGTATATACAACAAAACCGACTTTTTACCCAAATATAGGATTACGGAATTCTTCCAAATGCACTGCCGTTATACCGTTATGGCTTTATGTAAACTTCAGTAAGATAAAGAAAGTTAATTAACTTAAATATGTTAACTTAAATATGTTAAACTAATGACTTGAAGCATTTAGTTATCGATTGCTAAATGGGTATATACAAAAAAATCGACTTTATAACTAAATATAAGATTACGGAACTCTTCCAAATGCACTGCCGTTATGCCGTTAAGGCTTTTGTAGACTTCAGTAAGACAAAGAGGATTAATTAACTTAAATATTAAACTTATGATTTGAAGTATTTCGATATCGATTGCTAAATGTGTATATACAAGAAAATCGATTTTATATCTAAATAAAGGATTACGGAATTCACTCAAATATACTGCCGTTATGCCGTTATGGCTTTATTAAAACTTCAGTAAGATAAAGAAGGTTAATTAACCTAAATATGCTGAACCAGTTATTTGAAGATTTTCGATATCGATTGCTAAATATGCATCTCCAAGAAAATCGACTACATACCTAAATATAAGATTACGGAATTCTTCTGCGTGCACTGCAATTATGAAAGTTAAAGAAGGTTTATTAACTTAAATATGTTAAACTATTGATTTGAAGCATTTCGATATCGATTGCTAAATGTGTATATACAACATAATCGACTTTATACCTAAATATAAGATAACGGAGTTCTTCTAAATGCACTGCCGTTATACCGTTATGGCTTTATGTTAACTTCAGATCGTTAAAGAAGGTTTATTAACTTAAATATGTTAAACCAGTTATTTGAAGCATTTCGAAATCGATTTCTTAATGCATATATACAAGAAAATCGACTTTATACCTAAATATAAGATTACGGAATTCTTCCAAATGTACTGTCGTTATGCCGCCATGGCTTTTTATCACCTTCAATACGTTAAAAAAGGTTAATTATTTTAAATATGTTAAACTAATGGTTTGAAGCATTTCGATATCGATTGCTAAATTTGCAAATACAAGAAAATCGAATTTATACCTAAATATAAAATTATAACATTACGGAATTCTTCTAAATGCACTGCCGTCATACCGTTAAGGCTTTATGTAGACTTTAGTGAGCTAAAAAATGTTTATTATCTTAATATGTTAAACAAATGATTTGAAGCATTTCGATATCGATAGCTAAATATGTACATATATACAAGAAAATCGACTTTATACCTAAATATAAAATTACGGAATTCTTTTACATCCACTGCCGGTATGCCAACATCAGATCGTTGACGAAGGTTTATTAACTTAAATATGTTAAACTAACGAGTAGAAGCATTTCGATATCGATTGCTAATTGCTTATATACAAGAAAATCGATTTTATACCTAAATAAAAGATTACGGAATTCACCCAAATGCACTGCCGTTATGGCTTTATATTAACTTCAGTAAGATAAAGAGGGTTAATTAACCAAAATATGCTAAACCAGTTATTTGAAGATTTTCGATATCGATTGCTAAATGTGTAAATCCAAGAAAATCGACTACATACCTAAATATAAGATTACGGAATTCTTCTACATGCACTGCCATTATGGCGCCATGGCTTTATGTTAACTTCAGGCGTTAAAGAAGCTTTATTAACTTAAATATGTTAAACTAATCATTTGAAGCATTTCGATATCGATAGCTAAATGTGTATATACAAGAAAATCGACTTTATACCTAACTATAAGACTACGGAATTCTTCCAAATGTACTGTCGTTTTGCCGCCATGGCCCTTTATCAACTTCAATACGTTAAAGAAGGTTAGTTAACTTAAATATGTTAAACTATTGATTTGAAGCATTTCGATATCGATTGCTAAATGTGTATATACAAGAAAATCGAATTTATACCTAAATATAAAATTATAACATTACGGAATTCTTCTAAATGCACTGCCGTTATGCCGTTAAGGCTTTATGTAGACTTCAGTAAGCTAAAAAATGGTTATTAACTTAATATGTTAAACTAATGATTTGAAGCATTTTGATATCGATATCTTAATGTGTATATAAAAGAAAATCGACTTTATACCTAAATATAAGATTACGGAATTCTTCCAAATGCACTGCCGTTATGGCTTTATAACAACTTCAATACGTTAAAGAAAGTTAATAAACTTAAATATGTTAAACTAATGATTTGAAGCATTTCGATATCACTTGCCAAATATATATTTACAAGAAAATCGAATTTATACCTAAATATAAGATAACGGAATTTTTCTAAATGCACTGCCGTTATGCCGTTAACACTTTATGTAGACTTCAGTTCGTTAAAGAAGGTTTATTAACTTAAATATGTTAAACCAGTTATTTGAAGCATTTCGATATCGACTGCTAAATGTGTAAATACAAGAAAATCGACTTTACAACTAAATATAAAATTAAAACATTACGGAATTCTTCTAAATGCACTGCCGTCATACCGTTAATGCTTTATGTAGACTTCAGTAAGCTAAAAAATGTTTATTAACTTAATATGTTAAACTAATGATTTGAAGCATTTCGATATCGATAGCTAAATATGTATATACAAGAAAATGGACTTTATACCTAAATATAAGATTATGGAATTCTTCTGCGTGCACTGCAGTTATGAAAGTTAAAGAAGGTTTATTAACGTAAATATGTTAAACTAATGAGCTGAAGCATTTCGATAACGATTGCTAAATGTGTATATACAAGAAAATCGATTTTATACCTAAATAAAAGATTACGGAAATTACCCAAATATACTGCCGTTATGCCGTTATGGCTTCTGTAAAGAAGGTTAATTATTTAAATATGATAAGCTAATGGTTTGAAGCATTTCGATATCGATTGCTAAATGTTTAAATACAAGAAAATCGACTTTATACCTAAATATAAAATTATAACATTATGGAATTGTTCTAAATGCACTGCCGTTATGCCATTAGGGCCTCATGTAGACTTTAGAGCGCTAAAGAAGGTTTATTAACTTAAATATGTTAAACTAATGATTTGAAGCATTTCGATATCGATTGCTTAATGTGCATATACAGGAAAATCGAATTTATACCTAAATAAAAGATAGCATAATACTTCTAAATGCACAGCCGTTATGCCGTTAAGGCTTTATGTAGACTTCAGTGAGTTAAAGAAGGTTTATTAACTTAAATATGTTAAACTAATGATTTGAAGCATTTCGATATCGATTGCTAAATGTGTATATACAAGAAAATCCACTTTATACCTAAATATAAGATTACGGAATTCTTCCTAATGTACTGTCGTTATGCCGCCATGGCTTTATGTCAACTTCAATTTGTTAAAGAAGGTTAATTAACTTAAATAAGTTAAATTAATAATTTGAAGCATTTTGATATCGCTTGCTAAATGAGTATATACAAGAAAATCGACTTTATACCTAAATATAAGATTACGGAGTTCTTCCAAATATACTGTCTTTATGCCGCCATGGCTTTGTATAAACTTCAATACGTTAAAGAAGGTTAATTGTTTAAAATATGTTAAACTAATGGTTTGAAGCATTTAGATATCGCTTGCTAACTGAATATATACAAGAAAGTCGAATTTATACCTAAATATAAGACAACGGTATTCTTCTAAATGCAGTGCAGTTATACCGTTAAGGCTTTATGTAGACTTCAGTGCGTTAAAAAAGGTTTATTAACTTAAATATGTTAAACTAATGATTTGAAGCATTTCGATCCCGATTGTTAAATGCGTATATTGAATAAAATCGACTTTGTACCTAAATATAAGATTACGGAACTCTTCCAAATGCTCTGCCGTTATGCCGTTATGCCGTTAAGTCTTTTGTAGACTTCAGTAAGATAAAGAGGATTAATTAACTTAAATCTGTTAAACTAATGATTTGAAGCATTTCGATATCGATTGCTAAATGAGTATGTACAAGAAAATCGAATTCATACCTAAATATAAGATTACGTAATTCTTCTAAATGCACTGCTGTTATGCCGTTAAGGCTTTTGCAGACTTCAGTAAGAAAAAGAGGGTTAAGTAACTTAAATATATTTAACTAATGATTTGAAGCATTTCGATATCGATTGCTAAATGTGTATGTACAAAAAAATCGACTTTATACCTACATATAAGATTACGGAATTCTTCCAAATTACTCTCGTTACGCCGCCATGGCTTTATTTCACCTTCAATACGTTAAGGATGGTTAATTAACTAAAATATGTTAAACTAATGATTTGGAGCATTTCGATATCGATTGCTAAATATGTAAATACAAGAAATTCGACTTTTTACCTTAATATGAGATTACGGAATTCTTCTAAATGCACTGCAGTTATACTGTTAAGGCTTTATGTAGACTTCAGTGTGTTAAAGAAGGTTTATTATAAATAACTTGAAAATGTAAAACTAATGATTTGAAGCATTTCGATATCGATTGCTAAATGTGTATATACAAGATTGTATCAACTACAATACGTTAAAGAAGGTTAATTATTTTAAATATGTTAAACTAATGGTTTGAAGCATTTCGATATCGACTGCTAAATGTGTAAATATAACAAAATCGACGTTATACCTAAATATAAAATTATAACATTACGGATTTCTTCTTCTGCGCTGCCGTTATAGCGTTAAGGCTTTATGTAGACCTCATTAAGCTAAAAAATGTTTAATAACTTAATATGTTAAACTAATGATTTGAAACATTTCGATATCGATAGCTAAATGTGTATATACAAGAAAATCGACTTTATACCTGAATATAAGATTACGGAATTCTTATACATGCACTGCCGTTATGCCGCCATGGCTTTATGTTAACTTCGGTGCGTTAAAGAAGGTTTACTAACTTAAATATGTTAAACTAATGATTTGAAACATTTCGATATCGCTTGCTAAATGTGTATATACAAGAAAATCGAATTCATACCTAAATATAAGATTACGTAATTCTTCTAAATGCACTGCCGTTATGCCCTTAAGGCTTTATGTAGACTTCAGTAAGATAGAGGGGAATAATTAACTTAAATATGTTAAACCTATGATTTGAAGCATTTCGATATCGATTGCTAAATGTGTAAATACAATAAAATCGACTTTGTACCTAAATATAAGATTACGTAATTCTTCTAAATGCACTGTCGTTATGCCGCCATGGCCCTCTATCAACTTCAATACGTTAAAGAGGGTTAATTAACTTAAATATGTTAAACTAATGATTTGAAGCATTTCGATATCGCTTGCCAAATATGTATTTACAAGAAAATCGAATTTATACCTAAATATAAGATAACGGAATTTTTCTAAATGCACTGCCGTTATGCCGTTAAGGCTTTATGTAGACTTCAGTGAGTTAAAGAAGGTTTATTAACTTAAATATGTTAAACTAATGATTTGAAGCTTTTCGATATCGCTTGCTAAACGATATACAAGAAAATCGACTTTATACCTAAATATAAGATTACGGAATTCTTCCAAATATACTGTCTTTATGCCGCCATGGCTTTGTATCAACTTCAATACGTTAAAGAAAGTTAATTATTTTAAATATGTTAAGCTAATGGTTTGAAGCATTTTGAAATCGCTTGCTAAATGAATATATACAAGAAAGTCGAATTTATACCTAAATATAAGATAACGGAATTCTTCTAAATGTAGTGCTGTTATACCGTTAAGGCTTTATGTAGACTCCAGTGCGTTAAAGAAGGTTTATTAACTTAAATATGTTAAACTAATGATTTGAAGCATTTCGATATCGATTGCTAAATGTGTATATACAAGAAAATGGACTTTATACCTAAATATAAGATTACGGAATTCTTCCAAATATACTGTCTTTATACCGCCATGGCTTTGTATCAACTTCAATACGTTAAAGAAAGTTAATTATTTTAAATATGTTAAGCTAATGGTTTGAAGCATTTTGAAATCTCTTGCTAAATGAATATATACAAGAAATTCGACTTTTTACCTTAATATGAGATTACGGAATTCTTCTAAATGCACTGCAGTTATACTGTTAAGGCTTTATGTAGACTTCAGTGTGTTAAAGAAGGTTTATTATAAATAACTTGAAAATGTAAAACTAATGATTTGAAGCATTTCGATATCGATTGCTAAATGTGTATATACAAGATTGTATCAACTACAATACGTTAAAGAAGGTTAATTATTTTAAATATGTTAAACTAATGGTTTGAAGCATTTCGATATCGACTGCTAAATGTGTAAATACAGCAAAATCGACTTTATACCTAAATATAAAATTATAACATTACGGATTTCTTCTTCTGCGCTGCCGTTATACCGTTAAGGCTTTATGTAGACCTCATTAAGCTAAAAAATGTTTAATAACTTAATATGTTAAACTAATGATTTGAAACATTTCGATATCGATAGCTAAATGTGTATATACAAGAAAATCGACTTTATACCTGAATATAAGATTACGGAATTCTTATACATGCACTGCCGTTATGCCGCCATGGCTTTATGTTAACTTCGGTGCGTTAAAGAAGGTTTATTAACTTAAATATGTTAAACTAATGATTTGAAGCATTTCGATATCGATTGCTAAATGAGTATATACAAGAGAATCGAATTCATACCTAAATATAAGATTACGTAATTCTTCTAAATGCACTGCCGTTATGCCGTTAAGGCTTTTGCAGACTTCAGTAAGAAAAAGAGGGTTAAGTAACTTAAATATGTTAAACTAATGATTTGAAGCACTTCGATATCGATTGCTAAATGTGTATGTACAACAAAATCAACTTTATACCTAAATATAAGAAAACGGAAATCATATAAATATACTGCCGTTATGCCGTTATGGCTTTATGTAAACTTCAGTAAGATAAAGAAGGTTAATTAACTTAAATATGCTAAACCAGTTATTTGAATCATTTCGATATCGATTGCAAAATGTGTATGTACAAGAAAATCGACTTAATGCCTAAATATAAGACTACGGAATTCTTCCAAACGCACTGCCGTTATGCCGTTATGGCTTTATATTAACTTCAGTTCGTTAAAGAAGGTTTATTAACTTAAATATGTTAAACCAGTTATTTGAAGCATTTCGATACCGATTGCCTAATGCATATATACAAGAAAATCAACTTTATACCTAAATATAAGACTACGGAATTCTTCCAAATGTACTGTCGTTATGCCGGCAAGGCTCTTTATCAACTTCAATACGAAAGAAAATTAACTTTAATATGTTTAACTAATGATTTGAAGCATTTCGATATCGCTTGCTAAATGTGTATATACAAGAAAATCGAATTTATAAATAAATATAAAATTATAACATTACGGAATTCTTCTAAATGCACTGCCGTTATACCGCTAAGGCTTAATGTAGACTTCAGTAAGCTAAAAAATGTTTATTAACTTAATATGTTAAACTAATGATTTCAAGCATTTCGATATGGATATCTAAATGTGTATATAAAAGAAAATCGACTTTATACCTAAATATAAGATTACGGAATTCTTCCAAATGCACTGCCGTTATGGCTTTATATCAACTGCAATACGTTAAAGAAGGTTAATTAACTTAAATATGTTAAACTAATGATTTGAAGCATTTCGGTATCGCTTGCCAAATATGTATATACAAGAAAATCGAATTTATACCTAAATATAAGATAACGGAATTCTTCTACATGCACTGCCGTTATGCCGTTAACGCTTTATGTAGACTTCAGTGCGTTAAAGAAGGTTTATTAACTTAAATATGTTAAACTAATAATTTAAAGCATTTCGATATCGATTGCTAAATGCGTATATACAAGAAAATTGACTTTATACCTAAATACAAGATTACGGAATTCTTCCAATCCTACTGTCATTATGCCTCCATGGCTGTGTATCAACTTCAATACGTTAAAGAAGGTTAATTATTTTAAATATGTTACACTAATGGTTTGAAGCATTTCGATATCGCTTGCTAAGTGCGCACATACAAGAAAATCGACTTTATACCTAAATATAAGATTACGGAATTCTTCTACGTCCACTGCCGTTATGCCAACTTCAGATCGTTAAAGAAAGTTTATTAACTTAAATATGTTAAACTAATGAGTTGAAGCATTTCGATATCGATTGCTAAATGTGTATATACAAGAAAATCGATTTTATACCTAAATAAAGGATTACGGAATTCACTCAAATATACTGCCGTTATGCCGTTATGGCTTTATTTAAACTTCAGTAAGATAAAGAAGGTTAATTAACCTAAATATGCTGAACCAGTTCTTTGAAGATTTTCGATATCGATTGCTAAATATGAAATACCCTAAGAAAATCGACTACCTACCTAAATATAAGATTACGGAATTCTTCTGCGTGCACTGAAAGTTATGAAAGTTAAAGAAGGTTTATTAACTTAAATATGTTAAACTAATGAGCAAAACGCATTTAGATATCGATTGCTAAATGTGTATATACAAGAAAATCGATTTTATACCTAAATATAAGATTACGTAATTCTTCTAAATGCACTGCCGTTATGGCTTTATATTAACTTCAGTTCGTTAAAGAAGGTTAATTAACTTAAATATGTTAAACCAGTTATTTGAAGCATTTCGATATCGACTGCTAAATGAGTAATACAAGAAAATCGACTTTACACCTAAATATAAAATTATAACATTACGGAATTCTTCTTAATGCACTGCCGTTATACCGTTAAGGCTTTATGTAGACTTCAGTAAGCTAAAATATGTTTATTAACTTAATATGTTAAACTAATGATTTGAAGCATTTCGATATCGATAGCTAAATGTGTATGTAAAAGAAAATCGAATTCATACCTAAATATAAGATTACGTAATTCTTCCAAATGCACTGCCGTTATGGCGCCATGCTTTATGTTAACTTCAGGCGTTAAAGAAGCTTTATTAACTTAAATATGTTAAACTAATGATTGAAGCATTTCGATATCGATTGCTAAATGTGTATATACAAGAAAATCGATTTATACCTAAATATAAGATTAACGGAATTCTTCTCAAATTATGAAGTTATGCCGTTATAGCTTTTTTAAACTTCAGTAAGATAAAGAAGGTTAATTAACCTAAATATGCTAAACCAGTTCTTTGAAGATTTCGATATCGATTGCTAAATATGCAAATCCAAGAAAATCGACTATACCTAAATATAAGATTACGGAATTCTTCTGCGTGCACTGCAGTAATGAAAGTTAAAGAAGGTTTAGTAACTTAAATATGTTAAACTAATGAGCTAACGCATTTAGATATCGATTGCTAAATGTGTATATACAAGAAAATCGATTTTATACCTAAATATAAGATTACGTAATTCTTCTAAATGCACTGCCGTTATGGCTTTATATTAACTTCCGTTCGTTAAAGAAGGTTAATTAACTTAAATATATTAAACCAGTTATTTGAAGCATTTCGATATCGACTGCTAAATGAGTGAATATAAGAAAATCGACTTTACACCTAAATATAAAATTATAACATTACGGAATTCTTCTAAATGCACTGCCGTTATACCGTTAAGGCTTTATGTAGACTTTAGTAAGCTAAAAAATGTTTAATAATTTTATATGTTAAACAAATGATTTGAAGCATTTCGATATCGATAGCTAAATATGTATATACAAGAAAATCGACTTTATACCTAAATATAAGATTACGGAATTCTTCTACGTCCACTGCCGTTATGCCAACTTCAGATCGTTAAAGAAGGTTTATTAACTTAAATATGTTAAACTAATGAGTTGAAGCATTTCGATATCGATTGCTAAATGTGTATATACAAGAAAATCGATTTTATACCTAAATAAAGGATTACGGAATTCACTCAAATATACTGCCGTTATGCCGTTATGGCTTTATTAAAACTTCAGTAAGATAAAGAATGTTAATTAACCTAAATATGCTGAACCAGTTATTTGAAGATTTTCGATATCGATTGCTAAATATGCATATCCAAGAAAATCGACTACATACCTAAATATAAGATTACGGAATTCTTCTGCGTGCACTGCAATTATGAAAGTTAAAGAAGGTTTATTAACTTAAATATGTTAAACTAATGAGCTAAAGCATTTAGATATCGATTGCTAAATGTGTATATACAAGAAAATCGATTTTATACCTAAATATAAGATTACGTAATTCTTCTAAATGCACTGCCGTTATGGCTTTATATTAACTTCAGTTCGTTAAAGAAGGTTAATTAACTTAAACATGTTAAACCAGTTATTTGAAGCATTTCGATATCGACTGCTAAATGAGTAAATACAAGAAAATCGACTTTACACCTAAATATAAAATTATAACATTACGGAATTCTTCTTAATGCACTGCCGTTATACCGTTAAGGCTTTATGTAGACTTCGGTAAGCTAAAATATGTTTATTAACTTAATATGTTAAACTAATGATTTGAAGCATTTCGATATCGATAGCTAAATGTGTATGTAAAAGAAAATCGAATTCATACCTAAATATAAGATTACGTAGTTCTTCCAAATGCACTGCCGTTATGGCGCCATGGCTTTATGTTAACTTCAGGCGTTAAAGAAGCTTTATTAACTTAAATATGTTAAACTAATGATATGAAGCATTTCGATATCGATTGCTAAATGTGTATATACAAGAAAATCGAATTTATACCTAAATATAAAATTAAAAAAATACGGAATTCTTCTAAATGCACTGCCGTTATACCGTTAAGGCTTTATGTAGACTTCAGTAAGTTAAAAATTGTTTATTAACTTAATATGTTAAACTGATGATTTGAAGCATTTCGATATCGATTGCTAAATGTATATATACAAGAAAATCGACTTTATACCTCATTAAAAGATTACGGAATTCTTCCAAATGTACTGTCATTATGCCGCCAAGGCTTTGTACCAACTTCAATACGTTAAAGAAGGCTAATTATTTTAAATATGTTAAACTAATGGTTTGAAGCATTTTGATATCGCTTGCTAAATGAATATATACAAGAAAGTCGAATTTATACCTAAATATAAGATAACGGAATTCTTCTAAATGCAGTGCCGTTCTACCGTTAAGGCTTTATGTAGACTTCAGTGCCTTAAAGAAGGTTTATTAACTTAAATATGTTAAACTAATGACTTGAAGCATTTCGATATCTATTGCTAAATGTGTATATAAAAGAAAATCGACTTTATACCTAAATTTAAGATTACGGAATTCTTCCAAATGTACTGTCGTTATGCCGCCATGGCTTTGTTTAAACTGCAGTTCGTTAAAGAAGGTTTATTAACTTAAATATGTTAAACCAGTTATTTGAAGCATTTCGATATCGACTGCTAAATGTGTAAATACAAGAAAATCGACTTTACACCTAAATATAAAATTATAACATTACGGAATTCTTCTAAATGCACTGCCGTTATACCGTTAATGCTTTATGTAGACTTCAGTAAGCAAAAAATGTTTATTAACTTAATATGTTAAACTAATGATTTGAAGCATTTCGATATCGATAGCTAAATATGTATATACAAGAAAATCGACTTTATACCTAAATATAAGTTTATGGAATTCTTCTGCGTGCACTGCAGTTATGAAAGTTAAAGAAGGTTTATTAACTTAAATATGTTAAACTAATGAGCTGAAGTATTTCGATATCGATTGCTAAATGTGTATATACAAGAAAATCGATTTTATACCTAAATAAAAGATTACGGAAATTACCCAAATATACTGCCGTTATGCCGTTATGGCTTCTGTAAGGAAGGTTGATTATTTAAATATGATAAGCTAATGGTTTGAAGCATTTCGATATCGATTGCTAAATATGTAAATACAAGAAAATCGACTTTATACCTAAATATAAAATTATAACATTATGGAATTCTTCTAAATGCACTGCCGTTATGCCATTAGGGCCTTATGTAGACTTTAGTGCGCTAAAGAAGGTTTATTAACTTTAATATTTTAAACTAATGATTTGAAGCATTTCGATATCGATTGCTAAATGTGTATATACAAGAAAATTGAATTTATACCTAAATATAAGATTACGGAATTCTTCCAAATGTACTGTCGTTATGCCGCCATGGCTTTATGTCAACTTCAATTCGTTAAAGAAGGTTAATTAACTTAAAAAAGTTAAACTAATAATTTGAAGCATTTTGATATCGCTTGCTAAATGAGTATATACAAGAAAGTCGAATTTATACCTAAATATAGGATATTGGAATTCTCCTAAATGCAGTGCAGTTATGCCGTTATGGCTTTATGTAGACTTCAGTGCGTTAAAGAAGGTTTATTATCTTAAATATGTTAAACTAATGATTTGAAGCATTTCGATATATATCTACTTTATATCTAAATATAAGATTATACCTAAATATAAGATTACGTAATTCTTCTAAATGCACTGCCGTTATGCCGTTAAGGCTTGGTGTAGACTTCAGGAAGATAAATGGGGTTAATTAACTTAAATATGTTAAACTAATGATTTGAAGCATTTCGATATCGATTGCTAAATGAGTATGTACAAGAAAATCGAATTCATACCTAAATATAAGATTACGTAATTCTTCTAAATGCACTGCCGTTATGCCGTTAAGGCGTTTGCAGGCTTCAGTAAAAAAAAGAGGGTTAAGTAACTTAAATATGTTAAACTAATGATTTGAAGCATTTCGATATCGATTGCTAAATATGTAAATACAAGAAAATCTACTTTATACCTCAATATAAGATTACGGAATTCTTCTAAAGGCACTGCAGTTATACCGTTAAGGCTTTATGTAAACTTCAGAGCGTTAAAGAAGGTTTATTATAAATAACTTGAAAATGTAAAACTAATGAGTTGAGGCATTTCGATATCGACTGCTAAATGTGTATGTACAACAATATCGACTTTATACCTAAATAAAAGATAACGGAATTCTTCTACATGCACTGCCGTTATGCCGTTAAGGCTTTTATAGACTTCAGTATGAAAAAGAGGGTTAATTAACTTAAATATGTTAAACTAATGATTTGAAGCATTTCGATATCGATTGCTAAATGTGTATATACAAGAAAATTGAATTTATACCTAAATATAAGATTACGGAATTCTTCCAAATGTACTGTCGTTATGCCGCCATGGCTTTATGTCAACTTCAATTCGTTAAAGAAGGTTAATTAACTTAAAAAAGTTAAACTAATAATTTGAAGCATTTTGATATCGCTTGCTAAATGAGTATATACAAGAAAGTCGAATTTATACCTAAATATAGGATATTGGAATTCTCCTAAATGCAGTGCAGTTATACCGCTAAGGCTTTATGTAGACTTCAGTGCGTTAAAGAAGGTTTATTACTTAAATATGTTAAACTAATGATTTGAAGCATTTCGATATCGATTGCTAAATTGTATATACAAGAAAATGAATTTATACCTAAATATAAGATTACGGATTCTTCTAAATGCACTGCCGTTATGCCGCTAAGGCTTTATGTAGACTTCAGTAGGTTAAAGAAGGTTAATTAACTTAAATATGTTAAACTTATGATTTGAAGCATTTCGATATCGATTGCTAAATGTGTATATACAAGAAAATGACTTTATACCTAAATATAAGATTACGGAATTCTTCCAAATGCACTGCCGTTATGCCGCCATGGCTTTATGTCAACTTCAGTACGTTAAAGAAGGTTAATTTAACTTAAATATGTTAAACTAATGATTTGAAGCATTTCGATATCGATTGCTAAATGTGTAGTACAAGAAAATCGACTTTATACCTAAATATAAGATTACGGAATTCTTCCAAATGCACTGCCGTTATCCGTAGGCTTTATGTCAACTTCAGTCGTTAAAGAAGGTTTATTAACTTAAATATGTTAAACTAATGATTTGAAGCATTTCGATATCGATTGCTAAATATGTATATACAAGAAAATCGACTTTATACCTAAATATAAGATAACGGAATTCTTCTACATGCACTGCCGTTATGCCGCTAAGACTTTATGTAGACTTCAGTGCGTTAAAGAAGGTTTATTAACTTAAATATGTTAAACTAATGATTTGAAGCATTTCGATATCGATTGCTAAATGTGTATATACAAGAAAATCGACTTTATACCTAAATATAAGATTACGGAATTCTTCTACATGCACTGCCGTTATGCCGCCATGGCTTTATGCCAACTTCAGTCGTTAAAGAAGGCTTATTAACTTAAATATGTTAAACTAATGATTTGAAGCATTTCGATATCGATTGCTAAATGTATATATACAAAAATCGAATTTATACCTAAATATAAGATAACGGAATTCTTCTAAATGCACTGCCGTTATACCGTTAAGGCTTTATGTAGACTTCAGTAGTTAAAGAAGGTTTATTAACTTAAATATGTTAAACTAATGATTTGAAGCATTTCGATATCATTGCACGATGTGTATATACAAAAATAGATTTATACCTAAATATAAGATTACGGAATTCTTCTAAATGCACTGCCGTTATGCCGCCATGGCTTCTGTAACTTCAGTAGTTAAAGAAGGTAATATTAACTTAAATATGTTAAACTAATGATTTGAAGCATTTCGATATCGATTGCTAAATGTGTTATACAAGAAAATGATTTATACCTAAATATAAAGATTACGGAATTCTTCCAAATGCACTGCCGTTATGCCGCCATGGCTTCATGTCAACTTCGTTTTTAAAGAAGGTTGTTAACTTAAATATGTTAACTAATGATTTGAAGCATTTCGATATCGATTGCTAAATGTGTAATACAAGAAATCGACTTTATACCTAAATATAAGATATACGGAATTCTTCCAAATGCACTGCCGTTATCCGCCATGGCTTTATGTCAACTTCAGTCGTTAAAGAAGGTTTATTAACTTAAATATGTTAAACTAATGATTTGAAGCATTTCGATATCGATTGCTAAATGTATATATACAAGAAAATCGACTTTATACCTTAATATAAGATTACGGAATTCTTCCAAATGTACTGTCGTTATGCCGCCATGGCTTTATGTCACTTCAATCGTTAAAGAAGGTTAATTAATCTTGAAATAGTTAAACTAATGATTTGAAGCATTTCGATATCGATTGCTAAATGGTATATACAAGAAAATCGACTTTATACCTAAATATAAGATTACGGAATTCTTCTAAATGCACTGCAGTTATGCCGTTATGGCTTTATGTAGACTTCAGTGCGTTAAAGAAGGTTTATTATTCTTAAATATGTAAACTAATGATTTGAAGCATTTCGATATCGATTGCTAAATGTGTATATATAAAAAATCGACTTTAACAATACCTAAATATAAGATTACGGAATTCTTCTAAATGCACTGCCGTTATGCCGTTAAGGCTTTTGTAGACTCATAAGTAAAGAAGGTTAATTAACTTTAATATGTTAAACTAATGATTTGAAGCATTTCGATATCGATGCTAAATGTGTATATACAAGAAAATCGACTTATACCTAAATATAAGATTACGGAATTCTTCTAAATGCACTGCCGTTATGCCGTTAAGGCTTTATGTCAGACTTCAGTAAAAAGGTTAATAACTTAATATGTTAAACTAATGATTTGAAGCATTTCGATATCGATTGCAATGTGTTTATACTAACTTAAAATCTGACTTATATTACCTTATAAGAAGGAATTCTGTTACATTTGCATTTCGATTATCGATTGCTAAATTTGTATATACAAGAAATGAATTTATACCTAAATATAAGATAACAGAATTCTTCAAATGCACTGCCGTTATCCGTAAGGCTTTATGTAATTCAGTAAGAAGTTGTTAACTAAATATTAAATAAGATTTAAGCATTCGATATCGTTTTAAATGAATAAAAGAAATCGGCTTTATACAAATATAAGATAACGTAGTTCTTCTAAATGCACTGTCGTTATGCCGTTAAGGTTTTTGTAGACTTCAGTGAGATAAAGAAGGTTAATAAACTTAAATATGCTAAACTACTGATTTGAAGCATTTCGATATCGATTGCTAAATGTGTATATACAAGAAAATCGGCTTATACCTAAACATAAGATAACAGAATTCTTCTTAATGCACTGCCGTTATGCCACCATGGCTTTATGTAAACTTCAGTTCGTTAAAAAAGTTTTATTAAGTTAAATATGTTAAACTAATGATTTGAAGCATTTCCATATTAATTTCTAAATGTGTGTATACAACAAAATCGACTTTATACCTAAATATAAGAATACGGAATTCTTCTAAATGCACTGCCGTCATGCCGATAAGGCTTTATGTAAACGCCAGTAAGACAAAGTAGGCTAAACAACTTAAAATCATATGTTAGACCAGTTATTTTAAGCATTTCGATATCGATTGCTAAATGTGTATATACAAAAAAAGCGATTTTATACCTAAATATAAGATAGCGGAATTCTAAATGCACTGCCGTTATGCCGTAATGACTTTAGTAAGATTAAGAAGGTTAATTTACTTAAATATGTTAAACTAATGACTTGAAGCATTTCGATATCGATTGCTAAATGTGTATATACAAGAAAATCGATTTTATACCTAAATATAAGATTACGGAATTCTTCTAAATGCACTGCCGTTCTACCGTAATGGTTTTATGTAAACTTCAGGTGGTTAAAGAAGGTTTATTAACTTAAATATATGAAATTAATGATTTGAAGCATTTGGATATCGATTGCTAAATGTGTATATACAAGAAAATCGACTTTATACATAAATATAACATTACGTAATTCTTCTAAATGCATTGCCGTTATACCGTTAAGGCTTTATGTAGACTTCAGTAAGATAAAGAGGGTTAATTAACTTAAATATGTTAAACTAATGATTTGAAGCATTTCGGTATCGATTTCTGAATGTGTATATACAAGAAAATCGATTTTATACCTAAATATAAGATTACGGAATTCTTCCAAATTACTGTCGTTATGCCGCCATGGCTTTATATCACCTGCAATACGTTAAAGATGGTTAATTAACTTAAATATGTTAAACTAATGATTTGAAGCATTTCGATATCGATTGCTAAATATGTAAATATAACAAAATCGACTTCATACCTAAATATAAGATTACGGAATTCATCGAAATACACTGCCGTTATGGCTTTATATAAACTTCAGTACGTTAAAAAAGGTTGTTTAACTTAAATATGTTAAAGTGATTATTTGAAGCATCTCGATATCGATTCCCAAATGTGTAAATACATGAAAATAGACTTTAACCTAAATATAAGATTACGGAATTCTTCTACGTGCACTGCCGTTAGGCCGCCATGGCTTTATGCCAACTTCAGTTCGTTAAAGAGGTTTTATTAACTTAAATATGTGAAACTAATGATTTGAAGCATTTTGATATCGATTGCTAAATGTGTATATATAAGAAAATCGACTTTATACCCAAATATAACATTAAGTAATTCTTCCACATGCACTGCCTTTGTACCGTTAAGGCTTTATGTAAACTTCAGTAAGGTAAAGAAGGTTTATTAACTTAAATATATGAAATTAATGATTTGAAGCATTTCGATATCGATTGCTAAATGTGTATATACAAGACAATCGACTTTATACATAAATATAACATTACGTAATTCTTCTAAATGCATTGCCGTTATACCGTTAAGGCTTTATGTAGACTTCAGTAAGATTAAGAAGGTTAATTTACTTAAATATGTTAAACTAATGATTTGAAGCATTTCGATATCGATTGCTAAATGTGTATATACAAGAAAATCGACTTTATACCTAAATATAAGACTACGGAATTCTTCCAAAGGTACTGTCGTTATGCCGCCATGGCTTTATGTCAACTTCAGTTCGTTAAAGAGGGTTTATTAACTTTAATATGTTAAACTAATGATTTGAAACATTTTGATATCGATTGCTAAATGTGTATATATAAGAAAATCGACTTTACACCCAAATATAACATTAAGTAATTCTTCCACATGCACTGCCTTTGTACCGTTAACGCTTTATGTAAACTTCAGTAAGGTAAAGAAGGTTAATTAACTTAAATATATTGAACTAATGATTTGAACCATTTCGATATCGATTGCTAAATGAGTGTATACAAGAAAATCGACTTTATACCTAAATATAAGGTTAAGAAATTCTTCCAAATGTACTGTCGTTATGCCGCCATGGCTTTATGTCAACTTCAACGCGTTAAAGAAGGTTAATTAACTTAAATATGTTAAACTAATGATTTGAAGCATTTCGATATCGATTGCTAAATACGTTAATACAAGAAAATCGACTTTATACCTAAACATAAGATCACGGTATTCTTCTACATGCACTGCCGTTATGCCGATAAGGCTTTATGTAGACTTCAGGAAGATAAAAGGGTGAATTAACTTAGATATGTTAAACTAATGATTTGAAGCATTTCGATATCGATTGCTTAATGCATATATACAAGAAAATCGACTTTATACCTAAATATAAGACTACGGAATTCTTCCAAATGTACTGTCGTTATGCCGCCATGGCTTTATGTCAACCTCAATACGTTAAAGAAGGTTAATTAACTTAAATATGTTAAACTTATGATTTGTAGCAATTCGATATCGATTGCTAAATGAGTAAATACAAGAAAATCGACTTTATATCTAAATATAAGATTACGTAGTTCTTCTAAATGCACTGCCGTTATGCCGATAAGGCTTTATGTAGACTTCAGGAAGATAAAAGGGTGAATTAACTTTAATATGTTAAACTAATAATTTGAAGCGTTTCGATTTCGATTGCTAAATGTGTATATACAAGAAAATCGAATTTATACCTAAATAAAAGATTAGGTAATTCTTCTAAATGCACTGCTGTTATGCCGTTAAGGCTTTATTTAGATTTCAGTAAGATAAGAGGGTGAAATAACTTAAATATGTTAAACTAATGATTTGAAGCATTTTGATATCGATTGCTAAATGTGTTAGTAAAAGAAGATCGACTTTATACCCAAATATAAGATTACGTAGTTCTTCTAAATGCACTGCCGTTATGCCGTTAAGGTTTTTGTAGACTTCAGTGAGATAAAGAAGGTTAATTAACTTAAATATGCTAAACTACTGATTTGAAGCATTTCGATATCGATTGCTAAATGTGTATATACAAGAAAATCGACTTTATACCTAAACATAAGATAACAGAATTCTTCTAAATGTACTGCCGTTATGCCACCATGGCTTTATGTAAACTTCAGTTCGTTAAAAAAGTTTTATTAACTTAAATATGTTAAACTAATGATTTGAAGCATTTCGATATTAATTGCTAAATGTGTGTATACAACAAAATCGACTCTATATCTAAATATAAGAATACGGAATTCTTCTAAATGCACTGCCGTCATGCCGATAAGGCTTTATGTAAACGCCAGTAAGACAAAGTAGGCTAAATAACTTAAATACTTATGTTAAACCAGTTATTTGAAGCATTTCGATATCGATTGCTAAATGTGTATATACAAAAAAAGCGATTTTATACCTAAATATAAGATAACGGAATTCTAAATGCACTGTCGTTCTGCCGTAATGACTTTAGTAAGATTGAGAAGGTTAATTTACCTAAATATGTTAAACTAATGATTTGAAGCATTTCGATATCGATTGCTAAATGTGTATATAAAAGAAAATCGATTTTATACCTAAATATAAGATAACGGAATGCTTCTAAATGCACTGCCGTTTTACCGTAATGGTTTTATGTAAATTTCAGTTCGTTAAAGAAGGTTTATTAACTTAAATATGTGAAACTAATGATTTGAAGCATTTCGATATCGATTGCTAAATGTGTATATACAAGAAAATCGACTTTATCCATAAATATAACATTATGTAATTCTTCTAAATGCATTGCCGTTATACCGTTAAGGCTTTATGTAGACTTCAGTAATATAAAGAGGACTAATTAACTTAAATATGTTAAACTAACGATTTGAAGCATTTCGATATCGATTGCTAAATGCATATATACAAGAAAATCGATTTTATACCTTAATATAAGGTTACGGAATTCTTCCAAAATACTGTCGTTATGCCGCCATGGCTTTATATCACCTTCAATACGTTAAAGATGGTTAATTAACTAAAATATGTTAAACTAATGATTTGGAGCATTTCGATATCGATTGCTAAATATGTAGATACAATAAAATCGACTTTTTACCTTAATATAAAATTATAACATTACGGATTTCTTCTAAATGCACTGCCGTTATACCGTTAAGGCTTTATGTAGACCTCATTAAGCTAAAAAATGTTTATTAACTTAATATGTTAAACAAATGATTTGAAGCATTTCGATATCGATTGCTAAATGCATATATACAAGAAAATCGATTTTATACCTTAATAAAAGGTTACGGAATTCTTCCAAATTACTGTCGTTATGCCGCCATGGCTTTATATCACTTTCAATACGTTAAAGATGGTTAATTAACTAAAATATGTTAAACTAATGATTTGGAGCATTTCGATATCGATTGCTAAATATGTATATACAAGAAAATCGACTTTATACCTGAATATAAGATTACGGAATTCTTCTACATGCACTGGCGGTAAGCCGCCATGGCTTTATGTTAACTTCAGTGCGTTAAAGAAGCTTTATTAACTTAAATATGTTAAACTAATGATTTGAAACATTTCGATATCGCTTGCTAAATGTGTATATATGTATAAGAAAATCGAGTTTATGCCTATATATAAGATAACGAAATTCTTCTAAACGCACTGTCGTTATGCCCTTAAGGCTTTATGTAGACTTCAGTAAGATAGAGAGGAATAATTAACTCAAATATGTTAAACTTATGACTTAAAGCATTTCGATATCGATTGCTAAATGCGTAAATACAATAAAATCGACTTTGTACCTAAATATTATATTACGGAATTCTTTTAAATGCACTGCAGTTATACCGTTAAGGCTTTATGTAAACTTCAGTGCGTTAAAGAAGGTTTATTATAAATAACTTGAAAATGTAAAACTAATGATTTGAAGCATTTTGATATAGATTGCTATATGTATATGTACAACAATATCGACTTTATACCTAAATAAGAGATAACGGAATTCTTCTACATGCACTGCCGTTATGCCGTTAAGGCTTTTGTAGACTTCAGTATGAAAAAGAGGGTTAATTAACTTAAATATGTTAAACTAATATTTTGAAGCATTTCGATATCAATTGCTAAATGAGTATATACAAGAAAATCGACTTTATACCTAAATATAAGATTATGGAATTTTTCTAACTGCACTGCCGTTATGCCGCCATGGCTTCATGTCACCTTCGGTAGGTTAAAGAAGGTAATTTAACTTAAATATGTTAAACTAATGATTTGAAGCATTTCGATATCGATTGCTAAATGTGCTAGTACAAGAAACTTGACTTTATACCTAAACATAGGATAACGGAATTCTTCCAAATGCACTGCCGTTAATCCGCCATGGCTTTATGTTAACTTCAGTTCTTTAAAGAAGGTTTGTTAACTTAAATATGTTAAACTAATGATTTGAAGCATTTCGATATCGATTGCTAAATATGTAAATACAAGAAAATCGACTTTATACCTTAATATAAGAGTACGGAATTCTTCTAAATGCACTGCAGCTATACCGTTAAAGCTTTATGTAGACTTCAGTGCGTTAAAGAAGGTTTATTAAGTTAAATATGTTTGTTGCGTCAAGCGACAAAATATATATTTAAACCTAAAACTGAAATTAAGAAAAATGAATTGTAAAAAAAAATTATAAATATTGAATTACATTAGTATTGTATACTTACCCTAATAATATTAAATATACTTACCATATTCTATTACTTTAAGTTAAAATGAATTACTCACCTCTTTTTGTACATACCTGTATACTTCCATTCCAACTGTTCTATCCCGTTAGTTTTAAGACTTAGGCTAAGTAACTAGATGAGCTGAAATAAAGAAATCATTGTTATTTGACCGCAATTGAATCCGCACGCGTTTTTCTATTGTTCGCTATCTCGTTCGTTCGCTTATTTTTCTGCACAGTATCGTGAGCCATAGTGCAGGCAATTGGTTGAATTTTAATTTTAGTGATTTCAAGTGTCCCGACTATTATTTTTATCTCAAAAACTCTTGAGAAATTTCATGGCGCCCGAGCAGGGACATGAGCGTGATTAGAAAATTAAAATAAATACATACAATATAAAATATTTTTTCGCAACCAATTGCCAAATGTCGTTTTCGGTTTTCGGATCTTCGGTTCTCACGGTTAAGTGAAGTGGCAAGTTAAAAAAAAAAAAATATTATAAAAAGGATTAAGGATCCAACTATAAAAACATATATATGTACATATATGTACATACATACAGTTAAAATATATTTGAAGTGCGTGCAGTCCAATACAAAAATATAATAAGTGGAACCTATAATAAAAATAACGAAATATACATTTACATACATATAATATAAGTGCAGTGGAAATCTGGGGAAAAAATATATACATATACATACAGTGTTAAATCAAGTGCTAAAATACTTACCGTATACTTACCTCAGCATAAAAATCCTAAAAGAAGAAAAAGGAGAAAAATTGTGGAGTGTGTGCTTAGTGTAAAGTGAAAAATTCACCAAAGCGAAGAAGAAAGAATTAAAATAAAAGGTGGTACTAAGGTGGAAGGTGAATTTTATATGCGGAACAGTGGTGGGCGCAAATAAACGCTCAAAAGTTTTTGAAATACCAAAAATAATATTATAAATACGTTACTGTTGAAAAAAAAAGTTTTATAAACTGTTTAAAGTGCCGCATAATTAAAAAACCGGTAAAGCCGGTAAAATGCCGGTAAAAACGACAAACCGTTTCCACCGCTATCCGCAACTTTTTGGTGCTTCAATCCGCTGCTGCTATAACTCTGCTGCTGCCATCACGTCGCTGCTTTCAATCTATTGCTGTCGTCGCTCCGCTGCTGTTATAACTCCGCTGCTGCCATCACGTCGCTGCCTTCAATCTATTGCTGTCGTCGCTCCGCTGCTGTTATAACTCCGCTGCTGCCATCACGTCGCTGCCTTCAATCTATTGCTGTCGTCGCTCCGCTGCTGCCATCACGTCGCTGCCTTCAATCTGCTGCTGTCGTCAATCTGTTGCTGCTGCCGTCTATCCGCTGCTGCTTAAGTCATCGTGGGAATGAGCTGCCGCTGTATCCTGTGCCAGAGGGACGTAAGCGCCGGCAAACAGCCGACGCACCAGGTAACGAGTGCGAATTATTGAAAGTGGTGCAAACAAAAAACAATAATAATAAAACTGCAAACGCACACTTTCAGTTTTTGGCTCTCCCTTTTCACATTACACGCCTATTTACACATATATATATATCGTTTTCTACATATATTATATATTTTACATATACGTATTATATACTATACTTATATTGAAGTGAATGTGAAGGGATTTTGGGATTGCGGATTTGCCTACATTAAGGTGCGCCTAATTTTAAAATTTTAATTCGGTCAATTTTTTCGCATATTATCTCTTGTCTTCGCAAATTTAATTCTTGGACAATATTTTTTCGCGTTAAATTTTCGACTGTGCTAGTGCTCATTTTGCATAACTCATCGGTTTGGCTTTCATATACTTGGGAATCGATATTATTTTTTCTCGTTTTCGTAACCGATTCCAAATATATTTGTTGCCAACCTTTATTGCTATTGGTTTGGCTTTCGTATATTTGAGAATCGCTTTATATATTTTTTTTCGTTTTCGGTATCGATTCTTAATATATCTGTTGCCAACCGTTGTAGTTTTTTTTTCCGGAAATTTAATTTAAACAAGCAAAATGAGCAAGCCAAAGCCAACTATCGCCAACCTCTCTCCAAGTAAGGAGTTAATCGACTTAAAGTCATTAAAGCGTCAAAGGACGGTGGCAAAAAATAGTATTTTGCGAATAAAGACGGGCCTTTTAGAAAAAACCATGTCGTTAGATCCAATTGAATTGGAATGTCGGCTCGACATATTAAATTCACATAGCGAAAAGCTAATGAAATGCCAATCTAAAATTGAAGAGATTGATGAAGACGACATGGCCCGAGGGGAGTTAGAGGACATAATTGTTGAAACGAAATCAATAATTAAAAATATTTTAGCCAAAAACCGAACATCAATTGCCGAAACATCTTTCGTAGCTTCTCACAGCTCAAGGCTCCCTAAAATGAATTTGCCGAAATTCAAGGGAGAATATTCAGAATTTAAAAATTTTATGAGTTTGTTTGAGAGCTTGGTTCATAATGATCCAAATATCCCAGATATAGAAAAATTTAACCATTTGGTAAATTGTCTATCTGGAGAGGCTCTGGGAACAGTTAAAGCGTTTCAGATGTCGGATGAAAATTATCCGAAAGCGTTGGCAAGTCTCAAAAAAGTTTACGATAATAAGTGCTTGATATTTTTCAATACAATATCTGAACTTTTTGAGCTGCCAACCATCCCAAAGCCATCCGCGCCTTCATTGCGATCAATGATTGATGAAGTGTCTGCCGTTTATGACTCTTTGCTATCTCTGGGCGATGAGAAGCAAATAACAAACGCCATTATAATACATATAGTTATGACAAAGGTTGACTCTGCCACCCGATCCAAGTGGGAAGACCAACTTGGCTACGATCACTTACCATTATGGAAGGATTGCGAAGCAACCTTAAATAGAAGCTTTCAGCAGTTAGCAGCGGAAGGAGCATCTTGTTCAAGGACGAAATCCGGAGCCACAACCAGCACGAGCCACATGAAGCAGCCACACATGGACAGGACTAAATCAGCTTTAGTTGCTGCAGAGGCAAAGCAGCCAACTTGTCAAAAATGCAAGTCAAAAGAACATCCTTTAACTGCCTGCCCCACTTTCAAGGCGCTTCCGGTACAACAGAGGTTCGAGTTTGTGAAATCGGTGCCCTTATGCATAAATTGCTTGCGTAAGGGGCATACTGTGTCCAAGTGTAGAGCGGATCGATGTCGTGTATGCAATCGATCGCATCACACATTGTTACACCAGTACCCGGTTTCCTTCCCCGCTGCATCTCATCCGCAACCATCAACCACACATGCCATGCATACAGCGAGTATGCCGGATCGGGTAATGTTGGCGACAGCTGTTATTCAAGTGAGGACCAGTTATGGTGAATACCTGCCTGCGAGAGCGTTATTGGACTCAGGCTCCCAAGTCAACTTTATGACGGAGGACTTGTCACAAAAGTTGCGGATTCGTCGCCAACACAAAACGTTGAATATAATAGGAATTGGAAATTCCAACACGAAAGTGGGGACAAAACTAAGCGCGTTTGTTAAGTCGCGGGTAAATAATTACGAATTTTCGGCAGAATTCTGGATAATGCGTTGCATTTCGGCTAATCATCCAGACCATAACATAAATGTTAATGGCTGGAAAATTCCGCGCAATATTAAATTGGCGGATCCAGAATTCCATAAATCAAAAAAGATTGATATCTTATTGGGTGCAGAAACCTTTTTCGAACTGTTAGCGGTTGGCCAAATTAAAAGTGGCCCTAATCAACCAACGCTACAGAAAACCCTTTTAGGGTGGGTTGTGTCTGGCAAATATGCTAGCAATCTAAGTCCTCCTCCTTCTGCAACTAGCACATTATGCCAATCTGAAGATGACTTAACGTCAATTAATTCGGTGGTCCAAAAATTTTGGGCGTTAGAAGAATTACCTTCAGAATCAAATGGCATCAAATTCACACCAGAGCAACAAGAGTGTGAAAAATTTTTCGTAAATACAACTCAAGTATTGCCTTCAGGAGGGCTTCAAGTTAGAATGCCCTTTAAAGCTGACCGTAAGTTACTCGGTCACTCATATGAAACCGCAGTTCGGCGGTTTCAGGCCCTGGAGAGAAGGACATTAAAAGATCCAGAACTTCGTAAAATGTATCTGGACTTTATGAATGAATATAAAGCATTGGGTCACATGAGCCCAACGAACAATAAGATCCCGAGTGAGCCACACTACTTCATTCCGCATCAATGCGTTTTAAGGCCCGAGAGCACAACAACCAAATTACGTGTTGTATTTGATGCTTCGAGTCGATCTTCAACTCAAATAGCGTTGAATGAACTTTTGATGGTAGGTCCAACCATGCAAGAAGAGTTATACTCAACTCTTCTTCGTTTTCGCTTACATAAGTATGCACTAACAGCGGACATTACTAAAATGTACCGCCAAATAATTATGCAAGAAGAAGACAGAAATTGTCAGCTTATTGTGTGGAGAGAGCATCCTTCTGAGCAAATTCAAATTTTTCGTCTTAACACCGTAACATACGGCACTGCGCCTGCTCCATTTCTCGCAACACGGTGTTTGCAAATGCTCAGTGATGCCAATACAATGAAATACCCACTCGGTTCATTGGCCATTAAAAGAGACTTTTATGTTGATGACTTATTAACAGGATCTGAAAATTTTGAGTCTCTAGATCTTATAAGAAGTGAAGTAATTGAAATATTAAACTCGGCAGGATTCACTTTAACAAAGTGGTTTTCGAACCACCCTAAATTTTTCGATAGTGATTGCACTGAAAAGTCATTAAGTTTCAATAACAAAAATTCTACTAAAACACTAGGAATCCATTGGTTGCCGAAAGAGGATTTGTTTCGATTTGTTTTGGATGCCAACTTTAATGATCTGCGAGCCACTAAACGGAACATATTGTCAGTCTCCGCTCGCCTTTTCGATCCTCTTGGATTATTAGCCCTACTAGTTACCAAAGCAAAAATCTTATTGCAAGAGCTTTGGATTCAAAAACTAGATTGGGATGAGTCGATTCCATTGCGCCTCAACACTAGCTGGCAGAATTTCAAAGCCAACCTACTGCAGCTCTCGTCAATTAGCATTCCTCGGTATGTAAACTTAGAGTCGACTGCTACATGCCAAATCCATGGCTTCTCCGACGCTTCAATAAGAGCGTACGGATGCTGCATATACATACGAAGCCAATCTGCTAGTGGTGTCAAATGTATGCTGCTTACTGCAAAGTCTAGAGTGGCTCCGCTGAAGACCAAGTCTCTTCCGCGTCTCGAGCTCTCGGCAGCACATCTTCTTGCCAAATTATGGTCACGAGTTGCACCAATGTTGAGTCGACAATTCGAGAAAATTACATTTTGGACAGACTCTGAAATTGTATTGCACTGGGTAAAAACGCATCCATCTTCATTACAAACCTTTGTCGCAAATAGAGTGTCCGAAATCCAAGAATTGACTGACAATGTACAGTGGCGACATGTGCCAACGAAACAAAATCCTGCGGATCAAGTGTCTCGGGGTTGTAACGTGGACGAATTGAATAATTCAATATGGTTTGGCGGTCCACAGTTCCTCCTAGAAGACCCTGCATTATGGCCAATAAATAACCACTTCCAGCTCTCACCAGAAGACGAAGCATTAGAGAAGAAGAAAGCTACATTTACATTAATTTCGACTGCTGAGAGAAATTCAATATTGGACCTCATTGAAAAATTCTCTTCTCATAAAAAATTGCTTCGTGTGGTCGCATATATATTACGATGGATCAGAAGACCACCAAAATCCTCCAGGGGACAAGATCTGACTTCAGAAGAGCTAAACTTGAGTTTCTTGAAAATTGTCCAGGTGACTCAACATTCCGAGTTTGCGAGCGAAATCCAAAAACTGACGAAAGGCACGAAGCTATCCCCAAACTTGCAAAAACTCAATCCGTTTTTGCATGAGTACTCGGATATGTCGCTGTCATTCACATTAATCCGAGTAGGAGGTCGCCTATTCAATGCACCTCTCCCATACGATGCCAAATTTCCGCTTTTATTAAATAAAAATTCGCACTTCGTTATAACGTACTTACGGTTCCTGCACATTCGAAATCACCACGCTGGGGCAAAAGCGTTGGTTGCGCTTCTTCGAGAACGCATATGGCTAATTAATGCCCGAGAAGCTTGCAGTAGAACCGTAAGAAACTGTATACATTGTTTTCATTACAAGCCGAAGTTTCAAAACCAAATAATGGGAAATTTGCCAGTCGAAAGACTTCGAGCACTACGGCCCTTTCTGATATGTGGCGTAGACTTTTGTGGTCCCATATATACAACGTTAAAAATACGTGGTCGACCACCCGTAAAAACGTATATAGCAGTTTTCGTTTGTTTCACTTCAAAAGCAGTACATTTAGAACTAGTCTCGGACCTGTCTACTAATTCTTTCATTTTCGCCCTTAAAAGGTTCATTGGTCGCCGAGGGATGCCACAGAAAGTATTCAGCGACAACGCAACCAACTTTGTCGGCGCCGACCGCAAGCTACGCGAGCTGAAGGAGGCGTTTCTAGCACAAGCGCCAGAACTAATGGGGTTCGCAGCCGAAGAAGGATTCAGCTTCGGCTTTATACCACCCAGGGCGCCGCACTTCGGCGGATTATGGGAGGCGGTCGTGAAGTCCGCCAAGCATCTGCTCGTCCGCGCACTCGGCAACGCTCTACTCACGATGGAGGAGCTATCAACACTACTGGCCGAAGTGGAGGCCATTCTGAACTCTCGTCCGCTAGCACCGTTGGGACAGGACCCCAACGACGGAGAAGCGTTAACACCAGCGCATCTATTAATAGGATGCTCCCTGCGGGCATTACCCCCAGAGAAGGTGCCAGTGGACCCAGTTCGTTGTTGCGAGAGATGGCAACTTGTTTGCTGTCTCAAGCAACAGTTTTGGCGACAGTGGTCCAAAACCTACATGACGGGCCTTCAGGAACGCAACAAATGGCTGCACCCCAAACGCAACCTGCAGCCAGGCGATCTCGTCCTCGTCCACGAGGACAACGTGCCGCCACAGCAGTGGGTACTCGGACGCGTCGTCGCCGCCGTCGAAGGGCAAGATGGCAAGGTGCGAATCGCAGAAGTAGCAACCAAGACGGGCACGATTAAGCGCCCCATCCACAAACTGGCCGTCCTTCCACTGGATATTGAAGGAATCTGATCCTGTCAAGGTGGCCGGTGTTGCGTCAAGCGACAAAATATATATTTAAACCTAAAACTGAAATTAAGAAAAATGAATTGTAAAAAAAAATTATAAATATTGAATTACATTAGTATTGTATACTTACCCTAATAATATTAAATATACTTACCATAATCTATTACTTTAAGTTAAAATGAATTACTCACCTCTTTTTGTACATACCTGTGTACTTCCATTCCAACTGTTCTATCCCGTTAGTTTTAAGACTTAGGCTAAGTAACTAGATGAGCTGAAATAAAGAAATCATTGTTATTTGACCGCAATTGAATCCGCACGCGTTTTTCTATTGTTCGCTATCTCGTTCGTTCGCTTATTTTTCTGCACAGTATCGTGAGCCATAGTGCAGGCAATTGGTTGAATTTTAATTTTAGTGATTTCACGTGTCCCGACTATTATTTTTATCTCAAAAACTCTTGAGAAATTTCAATGTTAAACTTATGATTTGAAGCATTTCGATATCGATAGCTAAATGTGTATATACAAGAAAATCGACTTTATACCTAAATATAAGATTACGAAATTCTTCTACATGCACTGCCGTTATGCCATCATGGCTATATGCAAACTTCTGATCAATAAAGAAGGTATATTAACTTAAATATAATAAACTAATGAGTTGAACCATCTCGATATCGATTGCTAAATGTGTATATACAAAAAATCGACTTTATTCCTAAATATAAGATTACGGAATTCTTCCAAATGCACTGCCGTTATACCGTTATGGCTTTATGTAAACTTCAGTAAGAAAAAGAAGGATAATTAACTTAAATATGTTAAACTAATGATTTGAAGCATTTCGATATCGATTAATAAATGTGTATATACAAGAAAATCGACTTTATACCTAAATATAAGATAACGGAATTCTTCTACATGCACTGCTGTTATGCCGCTCTGTTTTTATGCCAACTTCAGTTCTTCGAAGAAAGTCTATTAACTTAAATATGTTAAACTAATGAGTTGAAGCATCTCGATATCGATTGCTTAATGTGTATATACAATAAAATCGAATTTATACCTAAACATAAGATTACGGAATTCTTCTACATGCACTGCTCTTATACCGTGATGGCTTTTTGTTAACTTCAGTGTGTTAAAGAAGGCTTATTAACTTAAATATGTTAAAATAATGATTTGAAACATTTCGATATATATATCGACTTTATATCTAAATATAAGATTATACCTAAATATAAGATTACGTAATTCTTCTAAATGCACTGCCGTTATGCCGTTAAGGCTTGATGTAGACTTCAGGAAGTTAAATAGGGTTAATTAACATAAATATGTTAAACTAATGATTTGAAGAATTTCGATATCGCTTGCTCGATGTGTTTATACAACAAATCGATTTTACACCTAAATATAAAATTACGGAATTCTTCTACATGCACTGCCGTTATGCCGCCATGACTTCATGTCACTTTCGGTAGGTTAAAGAAGGTAATTTAACTTAAATATGTTAAACTAATGATTTGAAGCATTTCGATATCGATTGCTAAATGTGCTAGTACAAGAAACTTGACTTTATACCTAAACATAGGATAACGGAATTCTTCCAAATGCACTGCCGTTAATCCGCCATGGCTTTATGTCAACTTCAGTTCTTTAAAGAAGGTTTGATAACTTAAATATGTTAATCTAATGATTTGAAGCATTTCGATATCGATTTCTAAATGCATATATGCAAGAAAACCGACTTTATACCTAAATATAAGATAACGGAATTGTTCCAAATGTACAGTCGTTATGCCGCCATGGCTTTGTATCACCTTCAATACGTTAAAGAAGGTTTATTAACTTAAATATGTTAAACTAATGATTTAAAGCATTTCGATATCGATTGCTAAATGTGTATATACAAGAAAATTGACTTTATACCTAAATATAAGATTACGGAATTCTTCCAATCCTACTGTCGTTATGCCGCCATGGCTCTTTATCAACTTCTATGCGTTAAAGAAGGTTAATTAACTTAAATATGTTAAACTAATGATTTGGAGCATTTCGATATCGATTGCTAAATGAGTATATACAAGAAAATCGAATTCATACCTAAATATAAGATTACGTAATTCTTCTAAATGCACTGCCGTTATGCCGTTAAGGCTTTTGCAGACTTCAGTAAGAAAAAGAGGGTTAAGTAACTTAAATATGTTAAAGTAATGATTTGAAGCATTTCGATATCGATTGCTAAATGTGTATGTACAACAAAATCGACTTTATACCTAAATATAAGATAACGGAATTCATATAAATATACAGCCATTATGCCGTTATGGATTTATGTAAACTTCAGTAAGATAAAGAAGGTTAATTAACTTAAATATGCTGAACCAGTTATTTGAATCATTTCGATATCGATTGCAAAATGTGTATGTACAAGAAAATCGACTTTATGCCTAAATATAAGACTACGGAATTCTTCCAAACGCACTGCCGTTATGCCATTATGGCTTTATATTAACTTCATTTCGTTAAAGAAGGTTTATTAACTTAAATATGTTAAACCAGTTATTTGAAGCATTTCGATATCGATTGCCTAATGCATATATACAAGAAAATCAACTTTATACCTAAATATAAGACTACGGAATTCTTCCAAATGTACTGTCGTTATGCCGGCATGGCTCTTTATCAACTTCAATACGTCAAAGAAGGTTAATTAACTTAAATATGTTAAACTAATGATTTGAAGCATTTCGATATCGCTTGCTAAATGTGTATATACAAGAAAATCGAATTTATACCTAAATATAAAATTATAACATTACGGAATTCTTCTAAATGCACTGCCGTTATACCGCTAAGTCTTTATGTAGACTTCAGTAAGCTAAAAAATGTTTATTAACTTAATATGTTAAACTAATGATTTCAAGCATTTCGATATGGATATCTAAATGTGTATTTAAAAGAAAATCGACTTTATACCTAAATATAAGATTACGGAATTCTTCCAAATGCACTGCCGTTATGGCTTTATATCAACTGCAATACGTTAAAGAAGGTTAATTAACTTAAATATGTTAAACTAATGATTTGAAGCATTTCGATATCGCTTGCCAAATATGTATATACAAGAAAATCGAATTTATACCTAAATATAAGATAACGGAATTCTTCTACATGCACTGCCGTTATGCCGTTAACGCTTTATGCAGACTTCAGTGCGTTAAAGAAGGTTTATTAACTTAAATATGTTAAACTAATAATTTAAAGTATTTCGATATCGATTGCTAAATGCGTATATACAAGAAAATTGACTTTATACCTAAATATAAGATTACGGAATTCTTCCAATCCTACTGTCATTATGCCTCCATGGCTTTGTATCAACTTCAATACGTTAAAGAAGGTTAATTATTTAAAATATGTTAAACTAATTGTTTGAAGCATTTCGATATCGATTGCTAAGTGTGCAAATACAAGAAAATGGACTTTATACCTAAATATAAAATTATAACATTACAGAATTCTTCTAAATGCACTGCCGTTATACCGTTAAGGCTTTATGTAGACTTTAGTAAGCTAAAAAATATTTAATAATTTAATATGTTAAACAAATGATTTCAAGCATTTCGATATCGATAGCTAAATATGTATATACAAGAAAATCGACTTTATACCTAAATATAAGACTACGGAATTCTTCCAAACGCATTGCCGTTATGCCGTTATGGCTTTATATTAACTTCATTTCGTTAAAGAAGGTTTATTAACTTAAATATGTTAAACCAGTTATTTGAAGCATTTCGATATCGATTGCTTAATGAATATATACAAGAAAATCGACTTTATACCTAAATATAAGACTACGGAATTCTTCCAAATGTACTGTCGTTATGCCGCCATGACTCTCTATCAACTTCAATACGTTAAAGAAGGATAATTAACTTAAATATGTTAAACTAATGATTTGAAGCATTTCGATATCGCTTGCTAAATTTGTATATACAAGAAAATCGAATTTATACCTAAATATAAAATTATAACATTACGGCACTGCCGTTATACCGCTAAGGCTTTATGTAGACTTCAGTAAGTTAAAAAATGTTTATTAACTTAATATGTTAAACTAATGATTTCAAGCATTTCGATATGGATACCGAAATGTGTATATAAATGAAAATCGATTTTATACCTAAATATAAGATTACGGAATTCTTCCAAATGCACTGCCGTTATGGCTTTATATCAACTGCAATACGCTAAAGAAGGTTAATTAACTTAAATATGTTAAACAAATGATTTGAAGCATTTCGATATCGCTTGCCAAATATGTATATACAAGAAAATCGAATTTACACCTAAATATAAGATAACAGAGTTCTTCTACATGCACTGCCGTTATGCCGTTAACGCTTTATGTAGACTTCGGTGCGTTAAAGAAGGTTTATTAACTTAAATATGTTAAACTAATGATTTAAAGCATTTCGATATCGATTGCTAAATGTGTATATACAAGAAAGTTGACTTTATACCTAAATATAAGATTACGGAATTCTTCCAATCCTACTGTCGTTATGCCGCCATGGCTCTTTATCAACTTCAATACGTTAAAGAAGGTTAATTAACTTAAATATGTTAAACTAATTTTTTGAAGCATTTCGATATCGATTGCTAAATGTGCATATACAAGAAAATCGAATTTATTCCTAAATATAAAATTAAAACATTACGGAATTCTACTAAATGCACTGCCGTTATACCGTTAAGGCTTTATGTAGACTTCAGTAAGCTAAAAAATGCTTATTAACTTAATATGTTAAACTAATGATTTGAAGCATTTCGATATCGATATCTAAATGTGCATATAAAAGAAAATCGACTTTATACCTAAATATAAGATAACGGAATTCTTCCAAATGCACTGCCGTTATGGCTTTAAATCAACTTCAATACGTTAAAGAAGGTTAATTAACTTAAATATGTTAAACTAATGATTTGAAGCCTTTCGATATCGCTTGTCAAATATGTATATACAAGAAAATCGAATTTATACCTAAATATAAGATAACGGAATTTTTCTAAATGCACTGCCGTTATGCCGTTAACACTTTATGTAGACTTCAGTGCGTTAAAGAGGGTTAATTAACATAAATATGTTAAACTAATGATTTGAAGCATTTCGATATCGATTGCTAAATGTGTGTATATAAAAAAAAATCGACTTTATACCTAACTAAAAGATTACGGAATTCTTCCAAATATACTGTCATTATGCCGCCAAGGCTTTGTACCAACTTCAGTACGTTAAAGAAGGTTAATTATTTTAAATATGTTAAACTAATGGTTTGAAGCATTTTGATATCGCTTGCTAAATGAGTATATACAAGAAAGTCGAATTTATACCTAAAATAAGATAACGGAATTCTTCTAAATGCAGTGCAGTTATACCGTTGAGGCTTTATGTAGACTTCAGTGCTTAAAGAAGGTTTATTAACTTAAATATGTTAAACTAGTGATTTGAAGCATTTCGATATCGATCGCTAAATGCGTATATTGAACAAAATCGACCTTATACCTAAATATAGGATTACGGAACTCTTCCAAATGCACTGCCGTTATGCCGTTAAGGTTTTTGTAGACTTCAGTAAAGTAAAGAGGATTAACTAACTTAAATCTGTTAAACTTATGATGTGAAGCATATCGGCATCGATTGCTAAATGTGTATATACAAGAAAATCGACTTTATACCTAAATATAAGATTACGGAATTGTCCCAAATGAACTGTCGTTATGCCGCCATGGCTTTGTATCACCTTCAATACGTTAAAGAAGGTTTATTAACTTAAATATGTTAAACTAATGATTTGAAGCATTTCGATATCGATTGCTAAATGAATATGTACAAGAAAATCGAATTCATACCTAAATACAAGATTACGTAATTCTTCTAAATGCACTGCCGTTATTCCGTTAAGGCTTTTGCAGACTTCAGTAAGAAAAATAGGGTTAAGTAACTTAAATATGTTTAGCTAATGATTTGAAGCATTTCGATATCGATTGCTAAATTTGTATCAACTACAATACGTTAAAGAAGGTTAATTAACTTAAATATGTTAAGCTAATGATTTGAAGCATTTCGATATCGCTTGCCAAATATGTATATACAAGATAATCGAATTTATACATAAATATAAGATAACGGAATTCTTCTACATGCACTGCCGTTATGCCCTTAACGCTTTATGTAGACTTCAGTGCGTTAAAGAAGGTTTATTATCTTAAATATGTTAAACTAATGATTTAAAGCATTTCGATATCGATTGCTAAATGTGTAAATACAAGAAAATCGACTTTATACCTAAATATAAAATTATAACATTACGGAATTCTTCTAAATGCAATGCCGTTATACTGCTGAGGCTTTATGTAGACTTTAGTAAGCTAAAAAATGGTTATTAATTTAATATGTTAAACAAATGATTTGAAGCATTTCGATATCGATAGCTAAATATGTATATACAAGAAAATCGACTTTATACCTAAATATAAGATTACGGAATTCTTCTACATCCACTGCCGTTATGCCAACTTCAGATCGTTAAAGAAGATTTATTAACTTAAATAAGTTACACTAATGAGTTGAGGCATTTCGATATCGATTGCTAAATGTGTATATACAAAAAAATCGATTTTATACCTAAATAAAAGATTACGGAATTCACTCAAATATACTGCAGTTATGCCGTTATGGCTTTATTTAAACTTCAGTAAGATAAAGAAGGTTAATTAACCTAAATATGCTAAACCAGTTATTTGAAGATTTTCGATATCGATTGCTAAATGTGTAAATCCAAGAAACTCGACTACATACCTAAATATAAGATTACGGAATTCTTCCAAATGCACTGCCGCTATGGCTTTATATCAACTTCAATACGTTAAAGAAGGTTAATTAACTTAAATATGTTAAACTAACGATTTGAAGCATTTCGATATCGCTCGCCAAATATGTACATACAAGAAAATCGAATTCATACCTAAATATATAGTATATAATATAGTCGTTATGCCGCCATGGCTCTTTATCAACTTCAATACGTTGAAGAAGGTCAATTAACTTAAATATGTTAAACTAATGATTTGAAGCATTTCGATATCGATTGCTAAATGTGTATATACAAGAAAATCGAATTTATATCTAAATGTAAAATTAAAACATTACGGAATTCTTCTAAATGCACTGCCGTTATACCGTTAAGGCTTTATGCAGACTTCAGTAAGCTAAAAAATTTTTATTAACTTAATATGTTAAACTAATGATTTGAAGCATTTCGATATCGATATCGTAATGTGTATATAAAAGAAAATCGACTTTATACCTAAATATAAGATTACGGAATTCTTCCAAATGCACTGACGTTATGGCTTTAAATCAACTTCAATACGTTAAAGAAGCTTAATTAACTTAAATATGTTAAACTAATGATTTGAAGCATTTCGATATCGCTTGCCAAATATGTATATACAAGAAAATCGAATTTATACCTAAATATAAGATAACGGAATTTTTCTAAATGCAATGCCGTTATGCCGTTAACACTTTATGTAGACTTCAGTGCGTTAAAGAAGGTTTAATAACTTAAATATGTTAAACTAATGATTTGAAGCATTTCGATATCGATTGCTAAATGTGTATATACAAGAAAATCGACTTTATACCTAACCAAAAGATTACGGAATTCTTCCAAATGTACTGTCATTATGCCGCCAAGGCTTTGTACCAACTTCAATACGTTAAAGAAGGTTAATTATTTTAAATATGTTAAACTAATGGTTTGAAGCATTTTGATATCGCTAGCTAAATGAATATATACAAGAAAGTCGAATTTATACCTAAATATAAGATAACGGAATTCTTCTAAATGCAGTGCTGTTATACCGTTAAGCCTTTATGTAGACTTCAGTGCGTTAAAGAAGGTTTATTAACTTAAATATGTTAAACTAACGACTTGAAGCATTTCGATATCGCTTGCTAAATGTGTATATACAAGAAAATCGACTTTATACCTAAATATAAGATTACGGAATTCTTCCAAATGTACTGTCGTTATGCCGCCATGGCTTTGTATAAACTGCAGTTCGTTAAAGAAAGTTTATTAACTTAAATATGTTAAACCAGTTATTTGAAGCATTTCGATATCGACTGCTAAATGTGTAAATACAAGAAAATCGACTTTACACCTAAATATAAAATTATAACATTACGGAATTCTTCTGAATGCACTGCCGTTATACCGTTAAGGCTTTATGTAGACTTCAGTAAGCTAAAAAATGTTTATTAACTTAATATGTTAAACTAATGGTTTGAAGCATTTCGATATCGATAGCTAAATATGTATATACAAAAAAATCGACTTTATACCTAAATATAAGATTATGGAATTCTTCTGCGTGCACTGCAGTTATGAAAGTTAAAGAAGGTTTATTAACTTAAATATGTTAAACTAATGAGCTAAAGCATTTAGATATCGATTGCTAAATGTGTATATACAAGAAAATCGATTTTATACCTAAATAAAAGATTACGGAAATTACCCAAATATACTGCCGTTATGCCGTTATGGCTTCTGTAAAGAAGGTTAATTATTTAAATATAATAAGCTAATGGTTTGAAGCATTTCGATACCGATTGCTAAATATGTAAATACAAGAAAATCTACTTTATACCTAAATATAAAATTATAACATTATGGAATTCTTCTAAATGCACTGCCGTTATGCCATTAGGGCCTTATGTAGACTTTAGTGCGCTAAAGAAGGTTTATTAACTTAAATATGTATTTTAAACTAATGATTTGAAGCATTTCGATATCGATTGCTAAATGTGTATATACAAGAAAATCGAATTTATACCTAAATATAAGATAACGGAATTCTTCTAAATGCACTGCCGTTATGCCTTTAAGGCTTTATGTAGACTTCAGTGAGTTAAAGAAGTTTTATTAACTTAAATATGTTAAGCTAATGATTTGAAGCATTTCGATATCGATTGCTAAATGTGTATATACAAGAAAATCGACTTTATACCTAAATATAAGATTACGGAATTCTTCTACATGCACTGCCGTTATGCCGCCATGGCTTTATGTCAACTTCAATTCGTTAAACAAGGTTAATTAACTTAAAAAATTTAAACTAATAATTTGAAGCATTTTGATATCGCTTGCTAAATGAGTATATACAAGAAAGTCGAATTTATACCTAAATATGAGATAACAGAATTCTTCTAAATGCAGTGCAGTTATACCATTATGGCTTTATGTAGACTTCAGTGCGTTAAAAAAGGTTTATTATCTTAAATATGTTAAACTAGTGATTTGCAGCATTTCGATATCGATTGCTAAATGCGTATATTGAACAAAATCGACTTTATACCTAAATATAAGATTACGGAACTCTTCCAAATGCACTGCCGTTATGCCGTTAAGGCTTTTGTAGACTTCAGTAAGATAAAGAGGATTAATTAACTTAAATCTGTTAAACTTATGATGTGAAGCATATCGGCATCGATTGCTAAATATGTATATACAAGAAAATCGATTTTATACCTAAATAAAAGATTACGGAGATTACCCAAATATACTGTCGTTATGCCGCCATGGCTTTGTATCACCTTCAATACGTTAAAGAAGGTTTATTAACTTAAATATGTTAAACTAATGATTTGAAGCATTTCGATATCGATTGCTAAATGAGTATGTACAAGAAAATCGAATTCATACCTAAATATAAGATTACGTAATTCTTCTAAATGCACTGCCGTTATGCCGTTAAGGCTTTTGCAGACTTCAGTAAGAAAAAGAGGGTTAAGTAACTTAAATATGTTTAACTAATGATTTGGAGAATTTCGATATCGATTGCTAAATGTGTATGTACAAAAAAATCGACTTTATGCCTTAATATAAGATAACGGAATTCATATAAATATACTGCCGTTATGCCGTTATGGCTTTATGTAAACTTCAGTAAGATAAAAAAGGTTAATTAACTTAAATATGCTAAACCAGTTATTTGAAGCATTTCGATATCGATTGCAAAATGTGTATGTACAAGAAAATCGACTTTAAGCCTATATATAAGTCTACGGAATTCTTCCAAATGCACTGCCGTTACGCCGTTATGGCTTTATGTAAACTTCAGTAAGTTAAAGAAGGTTAATTTATTTAAATATGTTAAACTAATGATTTGAAGCATTTCGATATCGATTGTTAAATGTGTATATACAAGAAAATCGAATTTATACCTAAACATAAGATTACGGAATTCTTCTACATGCACTGCCATTATACCGCCATGGCTTTATGTTAACTTCAGTGCGTTAAAGAAGGTTTATTAACTTAAATATGTTAAAATAATGATTTGAAACATTTCGATATATATCGACTTTATATCTAAATATAAGATTATACCTAAATATAAGATTACGTAATTCTTCTAAATGCACTGCCGTTATGCCGTTAAGGCTTGATGTAGACTTCAGGAAGATAAGTAGGGTAAATTAACTTAAATATGTTAAACTTATGATTTGAAGCATTTCGATATCGATTGCTTAATGAGTGTGTACAAGAAAATCGAATTCATACCTAAATATAAGATTACGTAATCCTTCTAAATGCACTGCCGTTATGCCGTTAAGGCTTTTGCAGACTTTAGTAAGAAAAAGAGGGTTAAGTAACTTAAATATGTTAAACTAATGATTTGAAGCATTTCGATATCGATTGCTAAATACGAAAATACAAGTAAATCGACTTTATACCCTAATATAAGATTACGGAATTCTTCTAAATGCACTGCAGTTATACCGTTAAGGCTTTATGTAGACTTCAGTGTGTTAAAGAAGGTTTATTATAAATAACTTGAAAATGTAAAACTAATGATTTGAAGCATTTCAATATCGATTGCTAAATGTGTATATACAAGAAAATCGACTTTACATATACCTAAATATAAGATTACGGAATTCTTCCAAATGTACTGCGTTATGCCGCCATGGTTTGTATCAACTACAAAACGTTAAAGAAGGTCAATTATTTTGAATATGTTAAACTAATGGTTTGACGCATTTCGATATCGACTGCTAAATGTGTAAATACAACAAAATCGACTTTATACCTAAATATAAAATTATAACATTACGAATTTCTTCTAAATGCACTGCCGTTATACCGTTAAGGCTTTATGTAGACCTCATTAAGCTAAAAAATGTTTATTAACTTAATATGTTAAACTTATGATTTGAAGCATCTCGATATCGATAGCTAAATATGTAAATACAAGAAAATCGACTTTGTACCTAAATAAAAAATTACGGAATTCTTTCAAATGCACTGCAGTTATACCGTTAAGGCTTTATGTAAACTTCAGTGCGTTAAAGAAGGTTTATTATAAATAACTTGAAAATGTAAAACTAATGATTTGAGGCATTTCGATATCGATTGCTAAATGTGCATGTACAACAATATCGACTTTATACCTGAATATAAGATAACGGAATTCTTCTACATGCACTGCCGTTATGCCGTTAAGGCTTTTGTAGACTTCAGTATGAAAAAGAGGGTTAATTAACTTAAATATGTTAAACTAATATTTTGAAGCATTTCGATATCGATTGCTAAATGAGTATATACAAGAAAATCGACTTTGTACCTAAATATAAGATTATGGAATTCTTCTAAATGCACTGCCGTTATGCCGCCATGGCTTCATGACACCTTCGGTAGGTTAAAGAAGGTAATTTAACTTAAATATGTTAAACTAATGATTTGAAGCATTTCGATATTGTTAGATATTGTTAGATATCTTACTTATGCACTGCACTGATTCAAGTAAAACGCTTTGAAATGTTCAATTCAGCAAGACAAGAAGATGTCGTTTATTCAAAAGTTAAAATGCTAGTGAAAGAATGTTCTGGTTTTAGGGTTTCTTACAATACTAAAAATCAGGGTTACTCAAAAATGTAAGTTGCTAAAGGGTTGCATTTCAACACGCCACCTCAACGAACATATTTGAGCATTACAAGTAAATATATTTAACTCAAGTTCAACATTTTAGAAAATTTTTCATGATTAGGTCTGGCTAGGTTCTTAGTGAATATGTCTGCAATCATATTACTAGTGCTGCAGTAATTAAGTTCGATTTCGCCACCTCGATAGATATTTCTTATAAAATGATATTTAATATCAATGTGTTTACTTCGAGCGTGGTATACGGGGTTCTTCACTAAATTCATCGCGCTTAAATTATCTCCGTTCACTATCATCGCATCCGGGCATTCGAGTTCCATTTCAGTTAATAGCTGCTTCAAGTAAATAGCTTCTTTAACATGCTAGCGCCATGTATTCGGCTTCTGTGCTGCTAAGTGCTACCGTCGTCTGCTTTTTACACTCGTATGAAAACACTCCTCCGGCTAACATAACTGCATACCCAGTATACGATTTCCGATCACCTGTGTCGCCACCCCAGTCGGAATCCACAAAACACTCAATTGGTTTACCGGTTTTGTTATACCTCAGTTGCATATCTTGTGTGGTGGATAAATACCTTAATATGCGCTTTGCTGCTGATAAGTGTTCTACATGTGGATCATTGTTACGCTGTGCTAGCTTACAAACCGAGTGCAAGATATCAGGTCGCGTGCACACAGCTAGATACATAAGTGACCCAATGAGTGATTGATACTGCACCTGATCTGCTTTTTTACAATTCTGGTCATTACACACAACTTGGTGTCCTGGATCTAAAGGAATGGCGATCGGTCGACAATTTTCCATTTGGTACTCGCGCAATAACCTTTTAATATGTCCCTTCTGACTAATAGCAATAGCTCCAGTTTCACCATCTCTCTCAACTTCCATGCTTAAAAAGTGCTGGACTTGACCCTTGTCCACAACTTCAACTTTATTTGATATCATATCCTTTATATGTTTTAAGTGACTGTAATCTGAGCTGGCAATCAGTAAGTCATCAACATAAACGGCTATAATATTCAACTGCTTGCCCCTGTGCATAACATATACGCACGGTTCACACTCACACTGTTTGAATCCTATCTGCTTCAATATGGAATCTAATTTCATATTCCATTGGCGACCGGATTGCTTAAGGCCATATAAAGCTTTCTTTAACTTTAAGCAATGATCAGGATAACGCTTATCCACAAACATTTCAGGTTGATTCATATAAATATCTTCAGACAAATCGCTATTCAAATAAGCGGTGGATACATCCATTTGATGTAAGTGCAAACGGTATTCCGCTGCTATCGCAAAAATCATTCGAATGGTATTGTAACGTACGACGGGTGAAAAAGTCTCGGTATAGTTTACACCGTAAATTTGCGAACACCCTTTCGCAACCAATCTCGCTTTAAACCGTTCTACATTTCCATCCTTATTTCTTTTGATCGCGAACACCCATTTATTACGCACTGGTTTTTGCCCTCTTGGTAACTTCACAAGTTCCCAAGTCTTGTTCTTCAATAACGATTCGTATTCAACTTTCATTGCATTGTACCAATCGCCAGAAAGTTCACTTGATAACGCCTCACCTACTGTATCAGGTACTTTAATATTGTCATACGTCAAAAAGCTTAAGTAATTATGCTGTTTTTTCGGCCTACCGCATCCACCAGTACGAATTAATCTAGGTCTACCTGGCCCACGTTTAAGCGGAGTTGGTTCATCTTCAGCAGACTCGAAATCGTCATCACTTTTCTCTGGCTGCATGCCACCATCATCTACTACTTCATCTTCGTTCGCGTTATCGTTTGCCTCATCAACTTGAATGACAGGTACCTGAGCCATCTGTTCATCATCGGAAACGTGTATCGGATTCAATACGTCTAAAATTGCCTCATGCTGTTGCTTGTGTTGCGTTTGCTCGATGAAGTATACATCCCTACTAATAATTAAACGCTTTGCTTCTTTATCGTACAATCTATACGCCTTTGAGGTGTCAGAATATCCTACCATAACATATTCTTTACCCTTTGGCTTGAATTTGTCTCGCTGCCGTTTATCAAGTGCCACTGCAAATGATCCAAACGCTCTTAAATGCGCCACCGTTGGCTTATGCTCATGCCATGCTTCATAAGGCGTTACACTATCTAACGCTTTGGTTGGACAACGATTCCTCAAATACGCGGACGTAGATACCGCTTCACCCCATAACGACTGTTCGAGACCTGCACCCAGCAACATACACCTTGCCATTTCTAGTAGAGTGCGATTTAACCTCTCAGCAGCACCATTTTGCTGTGGCGTATACGGGACTGTAAGTTGCCGTAAAATGCCATTCGCTTTTAAATACTCATCAAAAATATTGTTAACAAACTCTGTCCCATTGTCGCTTCTTAATATCTTTAATTTCTCCCCAGTTTGACGCTCTGCCATTGCTTTAAATTCCTTGAATTTTTCGAACACCTCGCTTTTGTGCCGTAAAAAATACACGAATATATAGCGCGTTTTATCATCCATGAAGGTTAAGAAGTATCGGGCTCCACCGATCGATGCAACATTTACCGGACCGCAAACATCAGTATGCACCACCCCCAATACATCGGCTGCATAATTTTGTGAGCTACTATATGGCCGCTGAGTGCATTTACTCGACATGCACAAAGCGCAGTTGACATCAGTCGGTATGTTAATCGGAAGTCCAAACACCATCTGCTTATTACTAAGCTGCCGTAAGCTTGCGAAATTCAGATGGCCAAATCTATTATGCCACTTCATCACGTCGTCAGCAATTTTCCTCGCAAAGAACAATTTATTTTTATTTATTTCAATTAAATATAAATCTCTGACCTTTTGTGCACATAATATTATTCCTCCGTGCTTGTTGAAGATCTTCGCCGTGTTTCCCTTGAATTGGACAATGTAGCCACTGTTAACTGCTCTGGCAACTGACACAAAGTTGCACTGTAGACCCGGCACGAACAAAACATCTACGAGAGTCACATCAAACTCGTTTGTTCTCAATCGAACAACACCTCTGCCTTTTGCTAATATTTTGTGTTCCGCCGCTAACATAATTGCTTCTTCACACGGCTCGAACTCATCAAACATGTTGCGGTTACAACATAAGTGTGAAGAAGCGCCGCTGTCAACGCACCAAACATCGTTGTGTAAAATTCTGCTACTAACAGCAGCAAACAGTCCGTTTCTTGTTACATTTTGATGCGAAGATTTTTCTCGATCTTTTTCTTTACATTGTGCGGCGAAATGACCTTTTTTGCCACAACTGTAACATTTTAAATTTGATTTTTTGCTATTGTCATTGCGTTTGCTTGCGGTACTTGCGCTGTCGTTCGATTTTGCATGTTCAAAATAATTTTTTCTTGCGTTTGTGTTTGCGTGTGCTACGAAAGCTTGCACGCTACCCTCGGTATGCTCAGACTGGCATGTTTTACGTCGCTCGCCTTCTTCTATTAACTTAATTTTAACAGCAGTGAGATTTGGTAGCTCATCGCGAGACTCCAAAGCAACCACCAAACTCTCAAATGATTTCGGCAGACTCGCAAGAAGCATAATAACGAATAAATCATCTTGGAGACACACTCCAATTTCAGCAAGCTTCTCTGCGACTGCCGTGAACTTGCAAACGTATTGCTGGACACACTCACCGTCATTCATTCGAATTCCAAGTAACTGTTTGAACAAAGTTACCTTTCTCACAGGCCCTTTTGGTCTATGCACTTCTTGTAGACATTTCCACGCCTCATTCGCCGATTTGCAGTTTTTAATGTGGCTTATCTGCATAGGCGTAATGCTGAGGATTATTGTCGCTTTTGCCTTATCATCTTTTGCCTTCCACAGCAACACAGCTTTTGCATCGGCATCTTCTTTTGGAGCGGGCAATTCTCCGCACGTAACAGGCCACAACTCTTGATGGACAAGCACACTTTGTAGCTGCAAGTTCCATGAGTCATAATTGGACTCATCCAATTTTTCTATGTTGAAAAGCGACGAACTCATATTTTATTAATTACTAAACGCGATTTACTAGGTTCCCAGGAATTTGCACCTGGGCCCATAACCTGTTAGATATTGTTAGATATCTTACTTATGCACTGCACTGATTCAAGTAAAACGCTTTGAAATGTTCAATTCAGCAAGACAAGAAGATGTCGTTTATTCAAAAGTTAAAATGCTAGTGAAAGAATGTTCTGGTTTTAGGGTTTCTTACAATACTAAAAATCAGGGTTACTCAAAAATGTAAGTTGCTAAAGGGTTGCATTTCAACAGATATCGATTGCTAAATGTGCTAGTACAAGAAACTTGACTTCATACCTAAACAGAGGATAACGGAATTCTTCCAAATGCACTGCCGTTAATCCGCCATGGCTTTATGTCAACTTCAGTTCGTTAAAGAAGGTTTGTTAACTTAAATATGTTAAACTAATGATTTGAAGCATTTCGATATCGATTGCTAAATATGTAAATACAAGAAAATCGACTTTATACCTTAATATAAGATTACGGAATTCTTCTAAATGCCCTGCAGTTATACCGTTAAGGCTTTATGTAGACTTCAGTGCGATAAAGAAGGTTTATTAACTTTAATATGTTAAACTTATGATTTGAAGCATTTCGATATCGATTACTAAATGTGTATATACAAGAAAATCGACTTTAGACCTAAATATAAGATAACGGAATTCTTCTACATGCACTGCCGTTATGCCGCAATGATTTTATGCCAACTTCAGTGCGTTCAAGAAGCCTTATTAACTTAAACATGTTAAAATAATGATTTGAAGCATTTCGATATCGATTGCTAAATGTGCTAGTTCAAGAAACTTGACTTTATACCTAAACATAGGATAACGGAATTCTTCCAAATGCACTGCCGTTAATCCGCCATGGCTTTATGTCAACTTCAGTTCTTCGAAGAAAGTTTATTAACTTAAATATGTTAAACTAATGATTTGAAGCATTTCGATATCGCTTGCCAAATATGTATATACAAGAAAATCGAATTTATACCTAAATATAAGATAACGGAATTCTTCTACCTGCACTGCCGTTATGCCGTTAACGCTTTATGTAGACTTCAGTGCGTTAAAGAAGGTTTATTAACTCAAATATGTTAAACTACTGATTTAAAGCATTTCGATATCGATTGCTAAATGTGTATATACAAGAAAATTGACTTTATACCTAAATATAAGATTACGGAATTCTTCCAATCCTACTGTCATTATGCCGCTATGGCTTTGTATCAACTTCAATACGTTAAAGAAGGTTAATTATTTTAAATATGTTAAACTAATGGTTTGAAGCATTTCGATATCGATTGCTAAATGTGCAAATACAAGAAAATCGACTTTATACCTAAATATAAAATTATAACATTACGGAATTCTTCTAAATGCACTGCCGTTATACCGTTAAGGCTTTACGTAGACTTTAGTAAGCTAAAAAATGTTTATTAATTTAATATGTTAAACAAATGATTTGAAGCATTTCGATATCGCTTGCCAAATATGTATATACAAGAAAATCGAATTTATACCTAAATATAAGATAACGGAATTTTTCTAAATGCACTGCCGTTATGCCGTTAACACTTTATGTAGACTTCAGTGCGTTAAAAAAGGTTTAATAACTTAAATATGTTAAACAAGTGATTTGAAGCATTTCGATATCGATTGCTAAATGTGTATATACAAGAATTCGACTTTATACCTAACTAAAAGATTACGGAATTCTTCCAAATGTACTCTAATTATGCCGCCAAGGCTTTGTACCAACTTCAATACGTTAAAGAAGGTTAATTATTTTAAATATGTTAAACTAATGGTTTGAAGCATTTCGATATCGGTTGCTAAATGTGTATATACAAGAAAATCGACTTTATACCTAAATATAAGATAACGGCATTCTTCCAAATGAACTGTCGTTATGCCACCATGGCTTTGTATAAACTGCAGTTCGTTAAAGAAGGTTTTTTAACTTAAATATGTTAAACCAGTTATTTGAAGCATTTCGATATCGAGTGCTAAATGTGTAAATACAAGAAAATTGACTTTACACCTAAATATAAAATTATAACATTACGGAATTCTTCTAAATGCACTGCCGTTATCCCGCTAAGGATTTATGTAGACTTCAGTAGGCAAAAAAATGTTTATTAACTTAATATGTTAAACCAATGATTTGAAGCATTTCGATATCGATAGCTAAATATGTATATACAAAAAAATCGACTTTATACCTAAATATAAGATTATGGAATTCTTCTGCGTGCACTGCAGTTATGAAAGTTAAAGAAGGTTTATTAACTTAAATATGTTAAACTAATGAGGTGAAGCATTTAGATATCGATTGCTTAATGTGTATAACAAGAAAATCGATTTTATACCTAAATATAAAATTATAACATTATGGAATTCTTCTAAATGCACTGCCGTTATGCCATTAGGGCCTTATGTAGACTTTAGTGCGCTAAAGAATGTTTATTAACTTAAATATGTTAAGCTAATGATTTGAAGCATTTCGATATCGATTGCTAAATGTGTATATACAAGAAAATCGACTTTATACCTAAATATAAGATAACATAATTCTTCTAAATGCACTGCCGTTATGCCGTTAAGGCTTTATGTAGACTTCAGTGAGTTAAAGAAGGTTTATTAACTTAAATATGTTAAACTAGTGATTTGAAGCATTTCGATACCGATTGCTAAATGTGTATATACAAGAAAATCGACTTTATACCTATATATAAGATTACGGAATTCTTCCAAATGTACTGTCGTTATCCCGCCATGGCTTTACGTCAACTTCAATTCGTTAAAGAAGTTTAAATTTAAATTTAAAAAAAGTTAAACTAATGATTTGAAGCTTTTTGATATCGCTTCCTAAATGAGTATATACAAGAAAGTCGAATTTATACCTAAATATAAGATAACGGAATTCTTCTAAATGCAGTGCAGTTATACTGTTAAGGCTTTATGTAGACTTCAGTGCGTTAAAGAAGGTTTATTATCTTAAATATGTTAAACTAATGATTTGAAGCATTTCGATATCGATTGCTAAATGCGTATATTGAACAAAATCGACTTTATACCTAAATATAAGATTACGGAACTCTTCCAAATGCACTGCCGTTATGCCGTTAAGGCTTTTGTAGACTTCAGTAATAAAGAGGATTAATTAACTTAAATCTGTTAAACTTGTGATGTAAAGCATATCGGCATCGATTGCTAAATGTGTATATACAGGAAAATCGACTTTATACCTAAATATAAGATTACGGAATTGTCCCAAATATACTGTCGTTATGCCGCCATGGCTTTGTATCACCTTCAATACGTTAAAGAAGGTTAATTAACTTAAATATGTTAAACTAATGATTTGAAGCATTTCGATATCGATTGCTAAATGAGTATGTACAAGAAAATCGCATTCATACCTAAATATAAGATAACATAATTTTTGTAAATGCACTGCCGTTATGCCGTTAAGGCTTTATGTAGACTTCAGTGAGTTAAAGAAGGTTTATTAACTTAATATGTTAAACTAATGATTTGAAGCATTTCGATATCGATTGCTAAATGTGTATATATAAGAAAATCGACTTTATACCTGAATATAAGATAACGGAATTCTTCTAAACGCACTGCCGTTATGCCGTTAAGGCTTTATGTAGACTTCAGTAAGATAGAGGGGAATAATTAACTTAAATATGTTAAACTTATGATTTGAAGCATTTCGATTTCGATTGCTAAATATGTATATATAAGAAAATCGACTTTATACCTGAATATAAGATTACGGAATTCTTCTAAACGCACTGCCGTTATGCCGTTAAGGCTTTATGTAGACTTCAGTAAGATAGAGGGGAATAATTAAATTAAATATGTTAAACTTATGATTTGAAGCATTTCGATATCGATTGCTAAATGTGTATATATAAGAAAATCGACTTTATACCTGAATATAAGATTACGGAATTCTTCTACATGCACTGCCGTTATGCCGCCATGGCTTTATATCAACTTCAATATGTTAAAGAAGTAACTAACTTAAATATGTTAAACTAATGATTTGAAACATTTCGATATCGCTTGCTGAATGTGTATATACAGGAAAATCGAATTTATACCTAAATATAAGATAACGGAATTCTTCTAAACGCACTGCCGTTATGCCGTTAAGGCTTTATGTAGACTTCAGTAAGATAGAGGGGAATAATTAACTTAAATATGTTAAACTTATGATTTGAAGCATTTCGATTTCGATTGCTAAATATGTAAATACAAGAAAATCGACTTTGTACCTAAATATAAGATTACGGAATTCTTTTAAATGCACTGCAGTTATACCGTTAGGGCTTTATGTAGACTTCAGTGCGTTAAAGAAGGTTTATTAACTTAAATATGTTAAACTAATGACTTGAAGCATTTCGATATCGATTGCTAAATGTGTATATACAAGAAAATCGACTTTATACCTAAATAAAAGATTACGGAATTCTTCCAAATGAACTGTCGTTATGCCACCATGGCTTTGTATAAACTGCAGTTCGTTAAAGAAGGTTTATTAACTTAAGTATGTTAAACCAGTTATTTGAAGCATTTCGATATCGACTGCTAAATGTGTAAATACAAGAAAATCGACTTTATACCTAACTAAAAGATTACGGAATTCTTCCAAATGTACTGTTATTATGCCGCCAAGGCTTTGTACCAACTTCAATACGTTAAAGAAGGTTAATTATTTTAAATATGTTAAACTAATGGTTTGAAGAATTTTGATATCGCTAGCTAAATGAATATATCAAGAAAGTCGAATTTATACCTAAATATAAGATAACGGAATTTTTCCCTAAATGCAGTGCTGTTATACCGTTGAGGCTTTATGTAGACTTCAGTGCGTTAAAGAAGGTTTATTAACTTAAATATGTTAAACTAATGACTTGAAGCATTTCGATATCGATTGCTAGATGTGTATATACAAGAAAATCGACTTTATACCTAAATATAAGATTACGGAATTCTTCCAAATGCACTGACGTTATGGCTTTAAATCAACTTCAATACGTTAAAGAAGTTTAATTAACTTAAATATGTTAAACTAATGATTTGAAGCATTTCGATATCGATATCTTAATGTGTATATAAAAGAAAATCGACTTTATACCTAAATATAAGATTACGGAAATCTTCCAAATGCACTGACGTTATGGCTTTAAATCAACTTCAATACGTTAAAGAAGGTTAATTAACTTAAATATGTTAAACTAATGATTTGAAGCATTTCGATATCGCTTGCCAAATATGTGTATACAAGAAAATCGAATTTATACCTAAATATAAGATAACGGAATTTTTCTAAATGCACTGCCGTTATGCCGTTAACACTTTTTGTAGACTTCAGTGCGTCAAAGAAGGTTTAATAACTTAAATATGTTAAACTAATGATTTGAAGCATTTCGATATCGATTGCTAAATGTGTATATACAAGAAAATCGACTTTGTACCTAAATATAAGATTACGGAGTTCTTTTAAATGCACTGCAGTTATACCGTTAAGGCTTTATGTAAACTTCAGTGCGTTAGAGAAAGTTTATTATAAATAACTTAAAAATGTAAAACTAATGATTTGAAGGATTTCGATATCGATTGCTAAATACGTAAATACAAGAAAATCGACTTTATACCTTAATATAAGATTACGGAATTCTTCTAAATGCACTGCAGTTATACCGTTAAGGCCTTATGTAGACTCCAGTGCGTTAAAGAAGGTTTATTAACTTAAATATGTTAAACTAATGAGTTGAAGCATCTCGATATCGATTGCTAAATGTGTATATACAACAAAATCGAATTTATACCTAAACATAAGATTACGGAATTCTTCTACATGCACTGCCGTTATACCGCAAGGCTTTATGTTAACTTCAGTGCGTTAAAGAAGGCTTATTGACTTAAATATGTTAAAATAATGATTTGAAGCATTTCGATATCGATTGCTAAATGTGTTTATACAACAAATCGATTTTATACCTAAATATAAATTACGGAATTCTCCTACATGCACCGCCGTTATGCCGCCATGGCTTCATGTCACTTTCGGTAGGTTAAAGAAGGAAATTTAACTTAAATATGATAAACTAATGATTTGAAACATTTCGATATCGATTGCTAAATGTGCTAGTACAAGAAATTTGACTTTATACCTAAACATAGGATAACGGAATTCTTCCAAATGCACTGCCGTTAATCCGCCATGGCTTTATGTCAACTTCAGTTCGTTAAAGTAGGTTTGTTTACTTAAATATGTTAAACTAATGATTTGAAGCATTTCGATATCGATTTCTAAATGCATATATACAAGAAAATCGACTTTATACCTAAATATAAGATTACGGAATTCTTCCAAATTACTGTCGTTATGCCGCCAAGGCTTTATTTCACCTTCAATACGTAAAAGTTGGTTAATTAACATAAATATGTTAAACTAATGATTTGAAGCATTTCGATATCGATTGCTAAATACGCAAATACAAGAAAATCGACTTTATACCTTAATATAAGATTACGGAATTCTTCTAAATGCACTGCAGTTATACCGTTAAGGCTTTATGTAGACTTCAGTGTGTTGAAGAAGGTTTATTATAAATAACTTGAAAATGTAAAACTAATGATTTGAAGCATTTCGATATCGATTGCTAAATGTGTATATACAAGAAAATCGACTTTACATATACCTAAATATAAGATTACGGAATTCTTCCAAATGTACTGTCGTTATGCCGTAATGGTTTGTATCAACTACAATACGTTAAAGAAGGTTAACTAACTTAAATATGTTAAACTAATGATTTGAAATATTTCGATATCGCTTGCTAAATGTGTATATACAACAAAATCGACTTTATACCTAAATATAAAATTATAACATTACGGATTTCTTCTAAATGCACTGCCGTTATACCGTTAAGGCTTTATGTAGACCTCATTAAGCTAAAAATGTTTATTAACTTAATATGTTAAACTTATGATTTGAAGCATTTCGATACCGATAGCTAAATGTGTAAATACAAGAAAAGCGACTTTGTGCCTAAATATAAGATAACGGCAGTGCTGTTATACAGTTAAGGCTTTATGTAGACTTCAGTAAGTTAGAGGGGAATAATTAACTTAAATATGTTAAACTTATGATTCGAAGCATTTCGATTTCGATTGCTAAATGTGTATATACAAGAAAATCGAATTTATACCTAAATATAAGATAACATAATTCTTCTAAATGCACTGCCGTTATGCCGTTAAGGCTTTATGTAGACTTCTGTGAGTTAATGAAGGTTTATTAACTTAAATATGTTAAACTAGTGATTTGAAGCATTTCGATATCGCTTGCTAAATGTGTATATACATTTTATACCTAAATATAAGATAACGGAATTCTTCTAAAAGCACTGCCGTTATGCCGTTAAGGCTTTATGTAAGCTTCAGTAAGATAGAGGGGAATAATTAACTTAAATTTGTTAAACTTATGATTTGAAGCATTTCGATTTCGATTGCTAAATATGTAAATACAAGAAAACCGACTTTGTACCTAAATATAAGATAACGGAATTCTTCTAAAAGCAGTGCTGTTATACCGTTAAGGCTTTATGTAGACTTCAGTAAGATAGAGGGGAATAATTAACTTAAATATGTTAAACTTATGATTTGAAGCATTTCGATTTCGATTGCTAAATGTGTATATACAAGAAATTCGAATTTATACCTAAATATAAGATAACATAATTCTTCTAAATGCACTGCCGTTATGCCGTTAAGGCTTTATGTAGACTTCAGTGAGTTAAAGAAGGTTTATTAACTTAAATATGTTAAACTAGTGATTTGAAGCATTTCGATATCGATTGCTAAATGTGTATAAACAAGAAAATCGACTTTATACCTAAATATAAGATTACGGAATTCTTCTAAATACACTGCAGTTATACCGTTAAGGCTTTATGTAGACTTCAGTGTGTTAAAGAAGGTTTATTATAAATAACTTGAAAATGTAAAACTAATGATTTAAAGCATTTCGATATCGATTGCTAAATGTGTATATACAAGAAAATCGACTTTACATATACCTAAATATAAGATTACGGAATTTTTCCAAATGTACTGTCGATATGCCGCCATGGTTTGTATCAACTACAATACGATAAAGAAGGTTAATTATTTTAAATATGTTAAACTAATGGTTTGAAGCATTTCGATATCGACTGCTAAATGTGAAAATACAACAAAATCGACTTTATACCTAAATATAAAATTATAACATTACGGATTTCTTCTAAATGCACTGCCGTTATACCGTTAAGGCTTTATGTAGACCTCATTAAGCTAAAAAATGTTTATTAACTTAATATGTTCAACTAATGATTTGAAGCATTTCGATATCGATTGCTAAATGTGTATATATAAGGAAATCGACTTTATACCTGAATATAAGATTACGGAATTCTTCTACATGCACTGCCGTTATGCCGCCATGGCTTTATATCAACTTCAATATGTTAAAGAAGGTTAACTAACTTAAATATGTTAAACTAATGATTTGAAGCATTTCGATATCGATTGCTAAATGTGTATATACAACAAAATCGACTTTATACCTAAATATAAGATTACGGATTCTTCTACATGCACTGCCGTTATACCGATAGGCTTTATGTAACTTCATAGTTAAAGAAGGTTATTAACTTAAATATGTTAAACTAATGATTTGAAGCATTTCGATATCGATTGCTAAATGTGTATATACAAGAAAATCGATTTATACCTAAATATAAGATTACGGAATTCTTCTACATAGCACTGCCGTTATGCCGTAATGGCTTTATGTCAACTTCAGTAGTTAAAGAAGGTAATTAACTTAAATATGTTAAACTAATGATTTGAAGCATTTCGATATCGATTGCTAAATGTGTAAGTACAAGAAATGACTTTATACCTAAATATAGATAACGGAATTCTTCTAAAAGCACTGCCGTTATCCGTTAAGGCTTTATGTAACTTCAGTCGTTAGAGAAGATTATAATTAACTTAAAATGTTAAACTAATGATTTGAAGCATTTCGATATCGATTGCTAAATATGTAAATACAAGAAAATCGACTTTATACCTAAATATAAGATTACGGAATTCTTCTAAATGCACTGTCAGTTATACCGTTAGGCTTTATGTAACTTCAGTGCGTTAAAGATGGTTTATTAACTATTAATATGTTAAACTAATGATTTGAAGCATTTCGATATCGATTGCTAAATATGCTAAATACAAGAAAATCGACTTTATACCTAAATATAGATAACGGAATTCTTCTAAATGCACTGCCGTTATCCGTTACAGGCTTTATGTAACTTCAGTGCGTTAAAGAAGGTTTAATAACTTAAATATGTTAAACTAATGATTTGAAGCATTTCGATATCGATTGCTAAAGGGTATATACAAGAAAATCGACTTTATACCTAAATATAAGATTACGGAATTCTTCCAAATGTACTGTCGTTATGCCGCCATGGTTTGTATCAACTACAATACGTTAAAGAAGGTTAATTATTTTAAATATGTTAAACTAATGGTTTGAAGCATTTCGATATCGACTGCTAAATGTGAAATACAACAAAATCGACTTTATACCTAAATATAAAATTATAACATTACGGATTTCTTCTAAATGCACTGCCGTTATACCGTTAAGGCTTTATGTAGACCTCATTAAGCTAAAAAATGTTTATTAACTTAATATGTTAAACTAATGATTTGAAGCATTTCGATATCGATTGCTAAATGTGTATATACAAGAAAATCGACTTTATACCTGAATATAAGATTACGGAATTCTTCTACATGCACTGCCGTTATGCGCATGGCTTTATATCAACTTCAATATGTTAAAGAAGGTTAACTAACTTAAATATGTTAAACTAATGATTTGAATATTTCGATATCGCTTGCTAAATGTGTATATACAAAAAATCGATTTATACCTAAATATAAGATAACGGAATTCTTCTAAAGCACTGCCGTTATGCCGTTAAGGCTTTATGTAGACTTCAGTAAGATAGAGGGGAATAATTAACTTAAATATGTTAAACTTATGATTTGAAGCGTTTCGATTTCGATTGCTAAATATGTAAGTACAAGAAAATCGACTTTGTACCTAAATATATGATTACGGAATTCTTTTAAATGCACTGCAGTTATACCGTTAAGGCTTTATGTAAACTTCAGTGCGTTAGAGAAAGTTTATTATAAATAACTTAAAAATGTAAAACTAATGATTTGAAGCATTTCGATATCGATTGCTAAATATGTAAATACAAGAAAATCGACTTTATACCTAAATATAAGATAACGGAATTTTTCTAAATGCACTGCCGTTATGCCGTTAACACTTTATGTAGACTTCAGTGCGTTAAAGAAGGTTTAATAACTTTGATAGGATTGCAGAGATAATTAAGTATATATTTAGAGACAAACTAAAAGTTGATGTTCACTCCACGAGGTTTTAATCCAGAAGAAAATGTTTTATTACAAGAAGAATTAAAGAACAAAGTAATAACTAATACTTATACATGTAAATGTGAGAATGACAGTATGTAAAGAATGTAATGACGTAAATAATATAATGACATGCATAGTGTTAGGTAAACGACTATCTTCAACACGCCCCTTCAATATGCAGGTCATTCGGTGGACAAACCAAGTCCGTTAAGACATCTCTCGTGGCTTGCTCGCGTCAATGGTTTCGTCATCACATCCGCAGTCATCTCTTGAGAAGATACGTGCCTCAATGAAAATAACCCTGCGCTAATGCACTCTCTCACAAAATGATGTTTGATATCAATGTGCTTGGTACGCGCATGAAAAACGGGATCATTAGCCAAACACTGCGCACCTCTGTTGTCCACATAAATTATTACATTAGCGAGTTTTTGTAAACCAATCTCATTTAGGAGACTACGCAAATACACTGCTTCTTTTGCTGACTCCGCCAAGCTCACATATTCAGCTTCTGTGGACGAAAGAGCGACTGTGCGTTGTTTTTGTGACTTCCAGCTAATCGCAGCACCGCTGAGCAAGAAAACGTATCCCGTGTAGGAATGGCGATCAGTTGTGCAGCCTCCCCAATCAGCATCAGCGTACCCAACCAGCTGTAAATCGGATTTTTGATACAGCAAGCTTCTATTGGCAGTACCGGCAAGATACCTCAAAATACGTTTGGCAGCATTCCAATGACATTTCAATGGATTCGTGACAAACTGCGCTAGTCTTGACACGGTGTTTGCTATGTCTGGCCTTGATGCGATGGACACATACATTAGGGCTCCAATTAATTCACGATATGGACAGAGTTTATCAATTGAATTATTTTCAACTAAATTTATCTTTAACTCTGAAGGTGTAGCAACCGGGTTGCACTCACTCATTCCAAATCTCCTTAGTAATGCTTTTATGTAGCCACTTTGCTTTAAAGTAATCTTACCATCCATTTGGTTAATCTCTAGTCCAAGACAATAATTTGCTCTACCCAGGGCTTAATGTCAAAATATTTCAAAAGTTGTTGCTTTAATTTGTGAATAATATTCACTTCACGTGCGCAATAAGTAGATCGTCTACATATACAAGGAGTAAAACTAAGTTATTCTCAAAATAACCATAAAATAAACACGTTTCATTTTCAGTGGGCTTTAACCCCATACTTATCAACTTCGATTTAAGTTTGGCATACCACTGCCTACCAGCTTGCTTAAGGCCATACAGAGCTTTCTTAAGTCGACATGCATTACCTCCTTCGTTTAGTTCTTTTATCATTTTTGATGCTTTAATGCCAACGTCGCAATTTTTATCAAATTTCATTGTTATTCGTTGCAAAATATCATATAGCATGTCTGGTACCTTCATGAGCACTTTTTCGTTCAACGTTCCATTCAGATATGCGCTTACAACATCAAACTGCCAGATAGTGAGATTAAAATGAGCCGACAATGCAAGTAATAACCGAATCGATTCTAAACGTGCTACTGGAGCATAAGTGTCAGTATAATTTATACCATATTTTTGACCGTACCCTTTGGCTACAAGACGCGCTTTGCGTCGCTCGATTTTACCGTCTGACCCATACTTATTTGTCAAAACAAAACGGCATCCCACTATATTTTTGTTGTGATCGACCGGAACAATATCCCATGTGTCATTTTTAATAATATTAATTACTTCACATTCCAATCCGTCGCGCCATTCATCACTCTCAGGCCCATTTAAAGCATCTTGTAAGCTAACCTCAGCCATACCAGCAAACACAACATCGTCTCCTGCACTATCGTTGTCGCTCTCTGAATGTGCCGTTTTCTGTGATGGCTCTGAATTAACACGACTACGAAACACTTTTCGCGGTCTTCCTCTATTTCCCATTCGCATCAATTTTGGCCTACCTGGCGCTCTCCGAATTTCTTCTAATTCACAATCCGCAACTGCTGTTGGTTCGCTAATTCCATTTTTATCGGTTTGAGAATGAGAAAAATCTACAAATTTACGACAATTACTGTAATTCTCTTCAGGAATTTTAAGTGGTAGCAGCAGATCACTTGCTTCATTTATTGGATTCGAAATCAGTTGATGTTCGCTAACAAACCGGACATCACGTGCACATATGACTTTATGCGCTTTCGGTATCCACACACGATAACCCTTTGTGTCTCTGGGATACCCAACAAACACACCTTCTTGACATCTAGGCGCCAGCTTATTTTTATCTGGTATTCTGTCAAGCACCATTACCTTTGATCCAAACGACTTGAAGTGTTCAACACTTGGCTTTACCTTATTTAGACATTCATAAGGCGATTTCCCACCTAATGTTCGGGATGGACATCTCTTTCTTATATCGCAAGCAGATGCCACAGCTTCTGACCAAAAAGTATGACTGAGGCCAGAATGCAATAACAAACACCTAGTCATGTCCAGCAGTGTTCTATTCATTCTTTCTGCGACTCCATTCTGTTGAGGCGTCCTGGGAACACTTAGCCGACGAGCTATGCCACATTCTGAAAGATACTTATCAAAATCATTATTTAGATACTCACGCCCATTATCGGACTGCAAACATTTAATTTTAAACCCAGTCTGTCTTTCCATGAAACTTTGGTACATCTTGAATGCTTCGAAAACGTCAGACTTCTGCCTTAGTAAGTATATTTCGCACCACCTTGTACAATCATCTATAAAGGTGACAAAATATCGAGCTCGTCCAATGGATTCTTCTCTGAACGGTCCCACAACATCAGAATGTATAATTCTCATTGGTTCTGAACAAGGCACTCTGCCTCTATTAAACGGTAACGCAGACATTTTGCCTAATATACACACTTCGCACTGCATCAGTTGCTTCACCTCGCCAATATCCGAGACAGGAACTATGCCATCTCTTACCAATTTTGATAAATCAGCCCCGTTAAGATGACCCAGACGATAATGCCACTTCAACAGTTCGGAGCACTTCGCCTGAATAGAAGCACACTCGCTGCTTTCTCTGATATAATATAAATCACCCATGCGATCAGAAATCAAAGTAATTTCATCACTTGCGTTGGATACAAACGCTCCATCTTTGGTAAATGTCACTTTATGTCCCTTGTTAGTAATTTTTGCCACCGAAACTAAATTTGTGCGCAGTTCCGGAACCAACAACGTATTTTGTAACTCAACTACTCGCTGGCCATCTGCGCCTGTCACTGACAAATTTACCACACCTTCACCTCGTAGATCTGCACACGCCTGTTGACTTGCCAAATTCAACTTAACTTTGGATGATTTTTCCACGGCCATAAACATGCACTCGTCACTACACAAATGAGCAGTACATCCACTATCCAATACCCAAGCTCGTCTTCCACGCATATCCCCAAGAAATTTTTCTTCTTTTGCAGAATGATATGCTGCATACGTTCCATCAACACAATATGCCAAATGTTTGGAATTATTGGAATCTTTTCCGTGAACACCATTATTACACCCAACAGAACAAGAGCTCGCCTTGTGCCCTAATGCGCCGCACTTAAAGCATCGGAATTCTCTTTTATTCTTTATGAACTTTTTCCTACTCAGCTTATCTTGCACATGTGATCTCGCAGCCATAGCCATTACTATATTACCAGCCGATTGCTTACGTGCTTCGCTCTCCTCTATTATTTTTATTTTCAGTACCTCAGCTGATGGAAGCGCATCGCGTGATTCGATTGCGCACCGAAAGTTCTCATAAGTAGATGGTAAACTATACAATAGCATAATACATAACAGATCACCGTTTATCTGTACATTCATGCTCTCCAACTTATCTACCGCATCGAAAAATTTCGCCATGTGCTCTTTCACGTCATCGCTTTCATCTAACTTTTGCAACATCAACTGCTTCAATAATGTTGCTTTACGTGCTGGTCCTTTTGATGCATAAATCGTTTCTAGTTTCAGCCAAACTTCCCGCGAAGTCTCACAACCCCTGACTTGCTTTAGTTCGGATGGCTGAATTGACAAAACCAAATCTGCTTTAGCTTTCTTGTCAGCTTTCAACCAAGCGCTTCTTGCTGCAGTGTCAGTCTCTGCCGGCATCAAATTAGAACCACTTACGTACTCCCACAAATCATTTTTAGTCAGCAATGCTTCCACTTGCATGCTCCAAGTGTCGAAATTGTCCTTGGAAAGCAACTCGATCCGAGAAGATGTTGAAGAAGTAACCGTAGCCATTACGTCAGCCGTATCAAAGCACCTGCTAGCTTTACTGATTTCAATTTTTGGCAAAAACGCTTCTGAATTCTCAATATCACTCATTAGTCTTACAAACTCTCAAAATTTAAACAAATTTGCGATCCTGGGCCCATAACCTGATAGGATTGCAGAGATAATTAAGTATATATTTAGAGACAAACTAAAAGTTGATGTTCACTCCACGAGGTTTTAATCCAGAAGAAAATGTTATATTACAAGAAGAATTAAAGAACAAAGTAATAACTAATACTTATACATGTAAATGTGAGAATGACAGTATGTAAAGACTGTAATGACGTAAATAATATAATGACATGCATAGTGTTAGGTAAACGACTATCTTCAACACTAATGATTTGAAGCATTTCGATATCGCTTGCCAAATATGTATATACAAGAAAATCGAATTTATTTCTAAATATAACATAACGGAATTTTTCTAAATGCACTGCCGTTATGCCGTTAACGCTTTATGTAGACTTCAGTGCGTTAAAGAACGTTTATTAACTTAAATATGTTACACTAATGATTTGAAGCATTTCGATATCGATTGCTAAATGTGTATATACAAGAAAATCGACTTTATACCTAAATATAAGATTACGGAATTCTTCCAAATGTACTGTCATTATGCCGCCATGGCTTTGTATCAACTTCAATACGTTAAAGAAGGTTAATTATTTTAAATATGTTAAAATGATGGTTTGAAGCATTTTGATATCGCTTGCTAAATGAATATATACAAGAAAGTCGAATTTATACCTAAATATAAGATAACGGAATTCTTCTAAATGCAGTGCAGTTATACCGTCAAGGCTTTATGTAGACTTCAGTGCGTTAAAGAAGGTTTATTAACTTAAATATTTTAAACTAATGATTTGAAGCATTTCGATATCGATTGCTAAATGTGTATATACAAGAAAATCGACTTTATACCTAAATATAAGATAACGAAACTCTTCCATATGTACTGTCGTTATGCCGCCATGGCTTTGTATCAACTTCAATACGTTAAAGAAGGTTTATTATTTTAAATATGTTAATCTAATGGTTTGAAGCATTTCGATATCGACTGTTAAATGTGTATATACAAGAAAATCGACTTTATACCTAAATATAAAATAACGGAATTCTTCTAAATGCACTGCCGTTATGCCGTTAAGGCTTTATGTAGACTTCAGTAAGCTAAAAAATGTTAATTAACTTAATATGTTAAACTAATGATTCGAAGCACTTCGATATCGATTGCTAAATGTGTATATACAAGAAAATCGACTTTATACCTAAATATTAGATAACGGAATTCTTCTAAATGCACTGCCGTTATGCCGTTAAGGCTTTATGTAGACTTCAGTAAGCTAACAAATGTTTATTAACTTAATATGTTAAACTAATGATTTGAAGCACTTCGATATCGATTGCTAAATGTGTATATACAAGAAAATCGACTTTATACCTAAATATAAGATCACGGAATTCTTCTAAAGGCACTGCCGTTATACCGTTAAGGCTTTATGTAGACTTCAGTAAGCTAAAAATGTTTCTTAACTTAATATGTTAAACTAATGATTTGAAGCATTTCGATATCGATTGCTAAATGTGTATATACAAGAAAATCGGCTTTATACCTAAATATAAGATAACGGAATTCTTCTAAATGCACTGCCGTTATGCCGTTAAGGCTTTATGTAGACTTCAGTGAGTTAAAGAAGGTTCATTAACTTAAATATGTTAAACTAATGGTTTGAAGCATTTCGATATCGATTGCTTAATGCATATATACAAGAAAATCGACTTTATACCTAAATATAAAATTATAACATTATGGAATTCTTCTAAATGCACTGCCGTTATGCCATTAGGGATTTATGTAGACTTAAGTGCGTTAAAGAAGGTTTATTAACTTAAATATGTTAAACTAATGATTTGAAGCATTTCGATATCGATTGCTAAATGTGTATACAAGAAAATCGAATTTATACCTAAATATAAGATTACGTTATTATTCTAAATGCACTGCCGTTATGCCATTAGGGATTTATGTAGACTTAAGTGCGTTAAAGAAGGTTTATTAACTTAAATATGTTAAACTAATGATTTGAAGCATTTCGATATCGATTGCTAAATGTGTATATACAAGAAAATCGAATTTATACCTAAATATAAGATAACGGAATTCTTCTAAATGCTTTGCCGTTATGCCGTTAAGGCTTTATGTAGACTTCAGTGAGTTAAAGAAGGTTCATTAACTTAAATATGTTAAACTAATGGTTTGAAGCATTTCGATATCGATTGCTAAATTTGTATATACAAGAAAATCGACTTTATACCTAAATATAAGATAACGGAATTCTTCTAAATGCACTGCCGTTATGCCGTTAGGGCTTTATGTAGACTTCAGTGCGTTAAAGAAGGTTTATTAACTTAAATATGTTAAACTAATGATTTGAAGCATTTCGATATCGATTGCTAAATGTGTATATACAAGAAAATCGACTTTATACCTAAATATAAGATAACGGAATTCTTCTAAATGCTACTGCCGTTATGCCGTTAAGGCTTTATGTAGACTTCAGTAGTTAAAGAAGGTTAATTAACTTAAATATGTTAAACTAATGGTTTGAAGCATTTCGATATCGATTGCTTAATGCATATATACAAGAAAATCGACTTTATACCTAAATATAAAATTATAACATTATGGAATTCTTCTAAATGCACTGCCGTTATGCCATTAGGGATTTATGTAGACTTAAGTGCGTTAAAGAAGGTTTATTAACTTAAATATGTTAAACTAATGATTTGAAGCATTTCGATATCGATTGCTAAATGTGTATATACAAGAAAATCGAATTTATACCTAAATATAAGATTACGTTATTATTCTAAATGCACTGCCGTTATGCCGTTAACGCTTTATGTAGACTTCAGTGCGTTAAAGAAGGTTTATTAACTTAAATATGTTAAACAAATGATTTGAAGCATTTCGATATCGATTGCTAAATGTGTATATACAAGAAAATCGGCTTTATACCTAAATATAAGATAACGGAATTCTTCTAAATGCACTGCCGTTATGCCGTTAAGGCTTTATGTAGACTTCAGTGAGTTAAAGAAGGTTCATTAACTTAAATATGTTAAACTAATGGTTTGAAGCATTTCGATATCGATTGCTTAATGCATATATACAAGAAAATCGACTTTATACCTAAATATAAAATTATAACATTATGGAATTCTTCTAAATGCACTGCCGTTATGCCATTAGGGATTTATGTAGACTTAAGTGCGTTAAAGAAGGTTTATTAACTTAAATATGTTAAACTAATGATTTGAAGCATTTCGATATCGATTGCTAAATGTGTATACAAGAAAATCGAATTTATACCTAAATATAAGATTACGTTATTATTCTAAATGCACTGCCGTTATGCCATTAGGGATTTATGTAGACTTAAGTGCGTTAAAGAAGGTTTATTAACTTAAATATGTTAAACTAATGATTTGAAGCATTTCGATATCGATTGCTAAATGTGTATATACAAGAAAATCGAATTTATACCTAAATATAAGATAACGGAATTCTTCTAAATGCTTTGCCGTTATGCCGTTAAGGCTTTATGTAGACTTCAGTGAGTTAAAGAAGGTTTGTTAACTTAAATATGTTAAGCTAATGGTTTGAAGCATTTCGATATCGATTGCTTAATGCATTTATACAAGAAAATCGACTTTATACCTAAATATAAGACCACGGAATTCTTCCAAATGTACTGTCGTTATGCCGCCATGGCTGTTTATCAACTTCAATACGTTAAAGAAGGTTAATTAACTTAAATATGTTAAACTAATGATTTGAAGCATTTCGATATCGATTGCTAAATGTGTATATACAAGAAAATCAAATTTATACCTAAATATAAAATTATAACATTACGGAATTCTTCTAAATGCACTGCCGTTACGACGTTATGGCTTTATTTAAACTTCAGTAAGATAAAGAAGGTTAATTAACCTAAATATGCTAAACCAGTTATTTGAAGATTTTCGATATATATTTCTAAATGTGTAAATCCAAGAAATTTGACTACATTCCTAAATATAAGATTACGGAATTCTTCTACATGCACTGCCGTTATGGCGCCATGGCTTTGTATCAACTTCAATACGTTAACGAAGGTTAATTATTTTAAATATGTTAAACTAAAGGTTTGAAGCATTTCGATATCGATTGCTAAATGAGTATATACAAGAAAATCGAATTCATACCTGAATATAAGATTACGTTATTATTCTAAATGCACTGCCATTATGCCGTTATGGCTTTATATTAACTTCAGTTCGTTAAAGAAGGTTTATTAACTTAAATATGTTAAATCAGTTATTTGAAGCATTTCGATATCGAATGCTCAATGCATATATACAAGAAAATCGACTTTATACCTAAATATAAGACTACGGAATTCTTCCAAATGTACTGTCGTTATGGCTTTATATCAACTTCAATACGTTAAAGAAGGTTAATTACCTTAAATATGTTAAACTAATGATTTGAAGCATTTCGATATCGCTTGCCAAATATGTATATACAAGAAAATCGAATTTATACCTAAATATAAGATAACGGAATTTTTCTAAATGCACTGCCGTTATGCCGTTAACGCTTTATGTAGACTTCATTGCGTTAAAGAAGGTTTATTAACTTAAATATGTTAAACTAATGATTTGAAGCATTTCGATATCGATTGCTAAATGTGTATATACAAGAAAATGGTCTTTATACCTAAATATAAGATTACGGAATTCTTCCAAATGTACTGTCATTATGCCGCCATGGCTTTGTATCAACTTCAATACGTTAAAGAAGGTTAATTATTTTAAATATGTTAAACTAATGGTTTGAAGCATTTTGATATCGCTTACTAAATGAATATATACAAGAAAGTCGAATTTATACCTAAATATAAGATAACGGTATTCTCCTAAATGCAGTGCAGTTATACCGTCAAGGCTTTATGTAGACTTCAGTGCGTTAAAGAAGGTTTATTAACTTAAATATTTTAAACTAATGATTTGAAGCATTTCGATATCGATTGCTAAATGTGTATATACAAGAAAATCGACTTTATA